>JAANSN010000161.1:0-83329 GCA_036850665.1 Dicranocentrus wangi | reverse complement strand
AACTGGATCGATCATGGTTGTTCTGTTAGGTTGGTAGGGAAAGTTATACGTGGTTTGTTTGAGGTTTGCTAAGTTGGGCAGAGAACCAAACTGGTCCAGCCAAAAGTGGCAGTTGAAAAAATCAAACCCGTGATTATAAGGCATGTCATATAAGTAACTCCGAAATTTAGCTGAATCCAAAAGTCAAAGAAAAAGGCCAAAATTAAGTATACAAAGGTTTTCGACCACGCAGATTTCAAATACAATGATAATATTGGATTTTGAAACTGCTAATCAGTGATTTTTTCAGTGATCACTAAAATATTTTTTTAAATGGCTCAAATTACGTATACAATTCGACCGTACAGATCGAGAATAAAATAAAACTGGATTTTAAAATCTGCATTGTCGATAACCTTTGTATATTTAAATTGGGCAGTTTTAAATATTTTTAGTGATCACTAAAAAATCACTGTGTAGCAGTTTCAAAATCAAATTGCATCATTTATTCGAAATCAGCAGGGTTGATAACCTCTGTATACTTAATTTGAGCCGTTCTTATTATTTTTAATGATCCCTGAAAAAATATTAATAATAATTAATAATATCATCATTGTATTTGAAATCTGCATTGGCCAAAACATTTGTATATTTAATTTCGGCCTTTTTCTTTTTCTTTAGCCTATGACATGCCTTATAATCGCGGGTTTGATTTTCTCAACTGCCACTTTTTGCTGGACCAGTTTGGTTTGCTTGAGATGTGAGACGCTTGCGTAGATCGAGTCATTAGATTGGCAGTGGGTGGGTGGAATTGTAAATTAGCATTTAGGCTACGGGTTACACACTAAGACTTGGGCTACTGGACTACAGGGCCACGGGCTACACACTAATTCTTGGGCTACTCGGCTACAGGGCTACGGGCTACACCACATGTCTTGGGCTACTCGGCTACAGGGCTACGGGCTACACCCGAATTCTTGGGCTACTGGGCTACAGGGCTACGGGCTACACCCCAATTCTTGGGCTACTGGGCTACAGGGCTACGGGCTACAGCCTAATTCGTGGGCTACTCGGCTACAGGGCTACGGGCTACACCCCAATTCTTGGGCTACTGGGCTACAGGGCTACGGGCTACATGTAGCCCAGTAGCCCGGAAATTTGGCTACAATTTGGTGTAGCCCGCACATCTCTGGTGTTGTCTTAGTACCTTATTGCACTAAATGTGCATCTCTGTGGACATTTGGGGGGTGTAACGAGGCTGCTGCTATATAGAAAAAAAGCGTCGGTGTACAATAACAGCATTGCAAACCTTATATTACTAGAGTATATAATATTATTAGCTACATATGTGCACACGACGAGAGATCAAGCTTGCAGTAGTTGCATTGCAGCATTATTAGTCCGGCAAAAGGATGACTGACTGTTTGCATAAGATGCCTATATGTAAATACTATACAGTAATCATTTTACCTGTTGTCTCTGGGGCTATATATATATACTCCTTCTTGCCTGTCTCTATCTTCTCTCAAGCTGGGCAAATGTCATGAGGAGGAGGAGGAATTGCTCTGCATGCATACCTTACATAATCCATCATGCCATGGCAAATCTGTGAACAAGTGAACAACACGTCTTTTCCATTTCACAGACTTCACTGTCTCAGATTTCCTATAATCTGTCCGACGACGATCTCCTTTTATCATCTCTCTGTTGGTTGAGGAAAACGCTTTTTCGCTTTTTGTTGGCTTATCTCCGTGTGTAGTATTCTCCGTCGTCAACTCTCTCGTGGAAATGATGAGTACGAGTGTGTATTGTAATTTTGCCACATTTTGGATAAAACTCTCCTGCTGCTCTTCCTGTTTCAATCACGATAAAATTGCGATGAAATTCCAATACTGCAACTTCCAATATTATGCATATTATATTTTAAAAGGGTCCCTAAAAGATGCAAAAAAGCAAGATTCGGTCAGAGAGAGAGAGAGAGAGAGAGAGGGAATATATTTAATAATACACTCCCGACAGGACGACGACGACGATGACGACGACGACGCGGCATACACAGCCATCAGCCAAGTCATGTATGTTTATGTCAACTCGTCAACCAACCGTGAATGTGGTTGTACTCCATTACAGCAGTCGAAGAACTTCATCTCTCTCTCTCTCTTTCGGTTCTATACCCTATCTCAATCTTTGCTAGTTTGTTGCATTTTACGTTTTACGTGGCTTTTAACTTAAAAAGAAGTGTTTTGTCATGTGAAAACTTTCAGGGGAGGAAGGTGAACCTTCATGATGATGTGATGTTTACTTTCCTCCTCTAAATTTAATCCATTCCCCATTTTACCATCGCGATAATGTAAACTACCTACCTACTCTACTCGGCTCCTTGGCATTTCATTCCGAGAAAAAATGGCTGTATATCCTCGTATCCCACGCGAAAGAAACAACATTATCATGCCAGGCATACCAACAAAGACACTTATGGGACCAATACATCGTATCGAATGGAAATGGGAAAGTATTTAATACAAAAAAATGTGTCCAGAGAATGAGTACTAAATAAATTGCAACATGTATTTTATTGTTTCCTCTCTTGTTTTCCACTTGATCCAATGAATTCTGGAGTGAACTCTCAAGAAGAGTTCCATTTTTTCCCCTCAAATATTTGTCACAAGAAAGCCTGTAACTCGACGCGTCTTCTCTGTTCGTTCGTATAAAGATGTGCACAAAGAAGGCAAACGTATGCCTACTCTAGTAGTGTGGGCTTTTATAGGATATATATGGATGGATTCATGATGATGATATTCTCTCGGATCTGGATGTCGGATGCGAGATGATGATGCCATGAGGAGGAGACAGGAAAAAAGGAGATAAAAGCTAGTAAAAGGAGTGTGTCTCGTTTTGGTCTCTGGTGGTGTGGAAGAACATGTGTCTCACATGCCCTTCCCATGAGATGAGCAATGAACGAGCAATTCTTGAGAATGTAAGTGTCACTTTGTCTCTCTTTGCTGTCATGACACTCACTTTATTCACAAAAGCGCAGCCCTCGCTCTGCTCTCGTTTTTTTTATGTTTAGGGTGAATCAACGAAAAAGTTTTTCTCCAACTTGAGCATCTGTATCTAATGAACAACGAGGATTTCGTGGGGAAGGGCATTATTTCAAGTTCTTTTTTTCTCTTCAGAACAACACTAAATATGCTTGGAGAGAGACAAAGCGTATTTTGCGTAAATTACCAAAGTTTCTTGCTTTATTTTTTATTTTGCTTCGGAGCCACAACCAAATGTAATTATATCGTGTACCCGAGATCACGCAATCTTTATTAACTTTCAGTTCAGAGAGTGGATTCCTACTTGTTGTTGTTGGGTCATGATGATGTTTTTTCCGTCATTTTCTCTGCCTCCTCACTTTCATGTAATTCTCCTGTTATGACGAATAAAAACTCTAAAAAAAACAGTAAATGGTCCTCTGTACAAAGCCGAGTACAATCTCGTTGTTGTACTCATACTCACAATACGTGTATTGCGTATACCTATACATAACAATAAAACTGGGCACATAAAATGTTTGCAATGATAATGGAAGTTGACTTCATTGTTGAAGAGACTACTACGCAATATTATTATGTTGTGACACAAAACCACGTTCATTTCCTTGGAATCCAAAAAAAACTACCAACTTTTCTCTTTTTTTTGTGTCATGGACTCTGTGCAATTCATGAAAAATTCCACTCATATTCGCGGATTAAACTTCCTCTCTTATTTCTTTCCCCAGAACTTCCTCCTTTGAGTTTCTCGTCAACATTTCTCTTCTCTTTTTTTGAAAAGAGATATATTATATTATTGTACTTTACATAATGTAAGATATATGTACACCAGTTTCTTGTTCGATCGGTTACAGTTGGCAGACTACGCCTGCAAAAAGATTTTTATTTTATTTTCGAAAAGGGTATGTGAATGTGAGGGTGGATTGCTCTTGTAAAAAAAATCCGTTGTTCAACTTCAGTAATGCTACTGATGCGGTGCAAGTGACTGCCTTTCGGCTAAGCGATTAGTGCAGATGGTAGTAGTCTCTTTCCAACAAACTAAACCCATTCCATGATCTCATGCGGATGATCATCCTCAGCATCATCATCATCATCATCATGGCTAGTGCATAATACATACCAGAGAATGATGTGATGATGGGTGGATGATGATGCACTTTTAGCTTTTGCATCGCGATTTCCTTTTTTTTCTATTTTGCAGTAATTTTTGCTCCTCTGTGCTGACTGACGCTCCTGTAATCTCTAAAAAAAACTTGTTGAAGATCATAGTAGTAAATATTATATTCATCTAAAAATACGACATTACATTTTCATGTAGCTCCATCCTGTCCTGTAAAAAGTACTGTGTACTGGTTAGTTGCTTCTGGTAAGCAGATGTGTGCAATGCACATGCAAATCTCTGTCAAGCTAAATGCTCAATAATAATAATAATAATAATCATAATCATAATAGTAGTAATACCGCGTGAGCAGGATACAGAAAAAAGTCTTCTGTCTCCTCTTCTTTCTCTGGTTGGCTGGTAAGGGGATGAAAAATGAGCATTGCAGAAGAGTCTCTCTCTCTCTCTCTCTCTCTCTCTCTCTCTTCTTTTTCAGTCGCTCACAATTTTTTTTTACTGTTGCCACTACTGCTACTTTTGTGCTATTATTAGTGTAAAATAATCGTTTAAACCCATGAAATAGAATGTTGTTTTATAGGAATCTAGACGTTGTTACATATATTTAATATAGATGTTGTTGGGCCTGCCCGCCTGCCTGCCTGCGAATATGTACGCGGCTGCATAATTTTTGTGCATGTGCAAACAGAAGGCAGGATATAAAGATTACAAAAGGATTTTTATGTACCATGAAGGATGTACAATTCATGTTAATAAATGACACCGAGCAAGAATGAATTCTCCTGCTCTTTCTTCCTTTTCGTTTCGTTTGTAAAACACAATTTCTGCATTATTGTTTCTGCTTCAGTCGTCATCTCGTCGTGTTTTCATGAGAGCTGAGCGAAAAGCCACACACACTATCTCAAAAATCTGCATAACAACGAGGGGATATTGATCAAGAGTTGAGAGAGCGTTGTTGTTGACGTTGAGCATCACATGAAATGAAATGAGCACATGAGAAACCTAATGAACGCCTGGTTGTCGTAAATGGGAAAACTATAAAATTGAATCTGTTCTCCTCCTCATCCTCCTCCTGTTTAGCAATCTCATTCTGTTTCAAGCCGTTTTTCTTTTATAACGACGAAATCATGAATCCCGCAGACGCAGACGCCACTAATGCAACTTAACTAACTGTATTATTACGATTACGTTACTACGAGTAAACACAAAAACAGAATTAGGATTGACAATGGGATAGGAAAAGTTTATGCAAATCAGCAGAGACGCAATATCAAAATGATGAAACTAAAAGATAATAAAAAAAAAGTTCAAATCTAAAGAAAGCTTTTCAAACTGGCTGTCATAAATAATGAAAAAGTTATTTAGAAGAAAACGTTAGTTGTACATCATTCATGAGTATGAGGAACTCTGAAAAGTAATTAGTTTAGCTGGTCTCGGTTCTCGTGTAAAATATTGAATTAAGAGAAGCCCCCGCTGCGTCCAGGTTTATTATCCATTCTATACGTTTATATTTTTTTCTTAATTTGAGGAACAAGTGGAATTAAAAGTCGGAGAGAGGCTTTTTAAAAAAGGGCTACAACATGGCATGGTGGATCTGAGGTGTATATATATTTACTAATACATATCACTAGGGTGGTGGGTGTTGGTTCAGTTGGTTAGTGATTTGGTGAAGGTGGTGGCTTCAGTGTTGTCAGCTACATCTAACAGTTCTATCAGACTGATCTCTCATCCTTCACTCACACACACACACACACACACACGCCACATGCAACGCTAAAAACGTAATGAATGCACTCCTTCTCTCTTTTCTTATTTTAGTCAGTTTTTTTTATATTTTATTTATCTTCAGTAAAGTGTGTTCACTTTTTAAGGGGGTAACCAACAGAAAATCAGGCATGCATTCATCATCATATATCATCAGAGTACAAGTCGTACATGAACATAAAAAAAAGAAGAGAAAGAAGACGAAGACGAATGTTCCGTTCTGATTCTCATTGATTGACTAACCATCATATCGCCACATGCAAGAAAAAAAACACAAAAAAGTGTACAACATACATACGTAACACGACCAAAATCAGTTTTTTTTCTTCTAAAGTTAGAAGATGCATTCATTAAGACGCAAAAGACTCTTTTAAAGATTTTTGTGCTGCTTTCACTTCGCATCCCATACAATTTGGCATTGTTCACATACGCAGCATTGGTAACAGAGAGAGAGGGAGAGAGAGAGAGAGAAAAAAATGAGATGATGATACTTAATATTGATAATCCTCGCATGCATGGATTTCCTTTGCTCACGGTATACATAATAACTCTGATAATAATTCTATAATTAGCGAGATTGTATGGCAAAAAGGAGTGCATCGCTGTAGTTGTAACAGTAACACTAAATCAAAGAGGCATTCAGTTGGAAAATGCAAAATTCGAAATACTTACTTAGTACATACAAAATATACGCGCAAATCGTGTTCTGTCTTTTGGTTTTGATTTTTAGGTATTTTAATAATGCTATATAATATATTATTTTTGAAAAAAAAATACCCTTTATAGATCAGTTTCCTTCCACTACTCATTGGGCTGCTGCTGTCTTGGACTACAAACTACAATTACAATACAAAATCAAAAGATTATAAATTTTTATGTACGCAATGAGTTATATATTATGTATGATGTTGAGAACGGAATGCAATAAGAAAAGGTGAAATACAAAAAAAGTAAAAATAATTTCAGTGATCATGCATGAACGATCACTTTCATTAATTTTTCTTTGAGTGAACGAACACAAAAAGCATACAACACAGACTGGCATGATAGAAGATAGACCATGAAATGAGATTATGATGATGATTATGTGATGATGAGAGACTATATGACTGTGTGGTGGAGGTGGTGGTGGTGGTGTGAGGTGTGTTCTTAACAGCTGTGTGTTGTAGTAGGTTGTGTTTGTAGTTTCGTACACTGTAAAAATTGAACCACCACACCATACCATATAATGCACCACGCCACCAGAGTGTACATGAAAAAAGTAAAAAGTTTTTCTTCTTCTTCTTCTGCTTCTTCTCTTATCAAGACATTAATAAAATTTTATTATCATTTCAATTCTTATTAAAGTAATAATAATGAAATGAGATTTTGTGATGTGTTTAAAGATGATCGTGATGATGACCCACAATGACCAAATACAGATTTGGAGAACAATAAGGGCGACGTCAGGAGACGGAGGGCACGGATTGATTTAAGAGATGCCAACTTAATTTCTTCATCCCTAAGAAGTCATGACAATTCCCTGCTACTCCCTCGTCGCACAAAATTCCTTTTTACCAGAGAGTTAGCCTTTTTTTGTTGCGCAACTCTCGACAACCAAACATACATATATATAGTTCATAAAAAGAGGTTCAAGAAAGAAGGAGCGCGACGAAGGCAATTTGTAGCACAGATTTTACTTTACTGCATGCATATCCCTATAGCCAGAACTACTAAACTAGTGGTCGTGTACACCGTGAATGAACTGATTTGTGACTTGTGAGTTTTCTCATTAAAAATACTACGTAGGTATTAGAATATGTGGGGGGTTGGGCTAGTATGATAATTTGCAATATATATTTTGGCTGGTATGGCAAACGTGTAGGATTTAGGGTTTGGAGTGTGTAACGATTATTACTACGATTGTTAAACTGCTTGTATTTTTTTTTTGAAAATGCACAACCAATTGATGTGTTTGACCACTACAAAAATATCTCTTTAAAAAACTAACACGCAATCACGCAAACCAACTTTAATAGGATTACATGATTAGCACATAAGATTGAAAAGGTGTTAAATCTTCAATGAATGCAAGACATCTTTTTTGCATGTTCTTTCTTTGTCTACGAGCTCATGCAATTAAAAGGAACAACGCACATATGGCTGAAATTATTATGCACCGGCTCCAAATTGCAATGGTGCATATCATTTTTTAAGAAATTATTATTGCATTACTGTACTTTTTGCTCTCTCGCAGACAGACAGACAGAACAGAAGAACTGCATGCTGCAGTAGCAGTAAATTGCAGAAACCCAATTTCCAACAGGAATTTCACTCATGATTGATTTACAAACGTCTGCAAACTCATAAATTATCCGTTGATTTAAACCAAAAAAAAGTTGTACATGACGAGATACTACACCAAACTACTACAACATATACCCCAACCAAATCCCCTCGCCTTTTTGCACTACTTCTCTCCTAATTTTCTCTATTTTCATATTTTCAAAGTACAAAACGGTAATCATATAATTATGCCATAAAACTCAATGAAACGAATATATATATTATGCTCCCCAGTTTCAGTTTTCAAAGTAATCCAATACATAATAATAATATCTCTGAAAGCGCATAAAAAATTTTATGAATAAATCTGGTCATTGGGAGTTTGCATTGCTGGGTGGGAGGGCCTCAATCGTGCAAAAAAGAATGTGTGTAGTTTCAAAGGAAAACTATACTACTTTTATCACATCTTTCTTCTTACCCCACAAACGTCACTACTGCTATCCTCTCAAAAATCCTCACCATCTTAATCTCATCTTAATGAGCTACAATCGGGGGGTGGTGGTGGTGGTGGTGCTAAACCCAAAAAAAGTTTTACCAACCAGTTACCATGTGAACCACATCGGACATCAAAATCATCAAAAAGTCATTAACTTGATGATGCTATGCTGCTATGCTGCTGGTCACCATCACATCACCACCTACGCCAACCAGCAAAAGTCAGCAAACAACGACGCAACAACAACATCAACAACAACAACAACAGCCCACATGCAAATGTCAAACCGGCAGAGCCACCCCGGCCAAACTTTTGGAAGCACGAGTAAATATAGGCTCTCTGAGATGAGGATATGGATATGGATGATGATATTGATGATGATGGGGAGGAAGAGGTTTCTATACAAGTTTTGTAAGTAAAACCATGATATATAAGAAGAGGAGGAGGAGGAGGAAGAGGGAAGTCTGTAAAAAAAAAAGTTTTTTTCCAAAAGGATTCCACACTCCACACATCTCTCTCTCTCTCTCTGTAACACATGCATAATATGAGCCCTATGAGATGCTATGTAAAGCCCATGAAAGAGATATGTGTTCCATTCCACATATCCAGCAGCATTCCCAAAATCCCAACAAAACCATTGCATACATCAGCATTCAGCATCCTCCTCCTAATTGAAACAAGGAATAGGCCAAACGGAAGGAAAACAAAACATCAGTCAGATACATAAACAGCGAGAGAGAGAGAGAGAGAGAGAGAGAGAGAGAGAAAGAGACACGGTTTTTCGTGTTTTTACCTCAAATCACAGAAATTCTCTCAACTTTTTAACACTTTCAGGGATTCAATATCATTATTACATATTCTCTTCCTCGAGCTCACACTCACTGTCGTCTGCCTGTGTGCGTAGGCTTTTGTTGTTGTGTAATTCCAGGGAAAAGCAGATGATGATGTTGATGTTAAAAGGTGATGATGGGAGAATGAAGCAATAGTGAATAGAGTTCAACTAATTGTTATTCTGGGGTTCTCATTCTCATCATCATCATCATCATCATTGACGCCTAAGTGGGATAGGTTTGTAGTAATAATGCATTATTATTATCATTATCATGCACATTGTGAAAAGGAGGATTTACGTTTTTGGAGGTTGCAAACAGCAGTCGTCGCTCATTGTTCACTTTAGTAAAAGAAATAATTGTGGATTGTGACTGACCAGCTGTGCAAACAGCCTTGCTCCAAGTGTATTATAAATGTGGAGAGTGAGCAACGACGCCGACACCGACACAGTCATAGTTTTATACAGTTTCCAGGAACATTTTAGTGGAGGGGAGGTGCCGACGACGACGGTGGCAGAGAGGAGGCCTGAGAGTTGGGAGGATTTTACGACGACCCGGCTTCGTTTACACTAGTACACTGGTTAGATAATATGTGATGTGGGAATGCATGTCAATGTGGGTTGGATTTGGAGTATATATATTAAAGTGATTGAACATATCTGAGGATTGGATTGTGTTTGTCACAGAGAGTGATTTTAGCTGCAATAATATTGAATATACAATATAGCAATAAAGCGAGGACTAAAGGAATTGTTAGAGGTTGGAAGTTATATATAGTTTGTTATTGTTTGCAAAGTGGAATGGTGAATGGGGTTTAATGACAAATGTAGCCACCTGGGAAGCTGAATATATATTGCAACTTATATGAGCATCAGCAGTCAGCAGGTATGATGATGGAGGCTATGACGGTTGTGTGTTTCTACCATTATTCATTATTAATTTAGCACCTTGTTATTTACTAGTTTTTTAATATATAAGTTTAGTTAGTATGATGGACCATCGTTGATAGTGCTTTTTTAGTAGATTTCCGGTTTCCGGTGTGTGCAGAACTAGCAGAACTTTTCTATTTTTGACACCTTACTAGTTACACAGAGTTGACAGTCAGTAATTAGTGGAGTGTGGCTGGATGTACCTTGTTTGTAGTGATTGTCAACGTCAACATTATCCTATTTTATGCTAATAAGACGCCTCTGGCGCCGGTTCCCTCCCAAGTCTGGTCTAACATCTGGTGCAATATTGCACACTCACAATAACATATTTTTTTGCGCATCAAATGCATTATAGATGCAGCACTTGTTTGGGATGATATTGATAAATATGCACATACATAAATATCTTAATTACTTAGCTCCTTGACTGTTTTATGTTGTATTTTGTATTTTATTGTCCATAGTGTGTAGTGAACTTTTATTCTTACAACTAGTTTTTATCTTAAAAGAATGCGTCGAGATTTTGCGTCAAATGAATGTCGACCGGCACGACTGACTGAACGCAAAATGTAAAATGATTTAATGAACAATTAAGTATATGTGGATAATATCATCTTTGTTAATTTGCAGTTTAGTAGCAGCGGGGAATAGAACTCAACTCTGTACTGTCTTAAAGATGATGATGAAACGAATCGAAACATGTTTGCCCATTGTTGTACTCATCATAACCGTCGTAAGTGGTCAAGCGAACGGAGGGGTGAAGGTGGTGTTCGCGGTGAATGCGGGTGGTGAGGCACACACGGACGTGCATGGGATTCAGTACCAAAGAGACCCGTTAAAAGTGGGGATAGCTTCTGACTACGGGAAGCATCTGTTGGCGGTGGGAAGGGTGCACTCGAATGATCAAATTTTGTATCAGACTGAAAGGTATCATCATTCCACTTTCGGTTATGACATCCCCATCAACGAAGACGGTGACTATGTTATGGTCCTCAAATTTTGCGAGGTTTACTTCAATGCGCCAAATATGAAGGTATGACGGTGATTTAGCAGTTATTAACTAAATAATTATCCTTGTTTCTATCAGGCGGGAGGATCCCCATTATTCCGCATTTATTTTGAATTGGCAGGTCTTCGATGTAGTTTTAAACGGAGATCATACTATCATTTCTGATCTCGATATCCACGAGAAGGTGGGTCATGGTGTTGCTTATGATGAAATCGTCCCATTTCAAGTCACCAATAACCAAAAATCTCTAATGTTTAATGGGGTGGAGTCCGACATTCGTGGTGGTAAAGTTCGGATTGAGTTCATTAAGGTAACATTAAATCTGTAAGATATTTTTACAATGAACTGGCATGTCAGGTCAGGTCAGGTCAGGGTAATTTCGGTGTCATGATTTTTAACGTGGTCTTTTGTGCAACTTACTTCTATCTGCAGGGCTACAGAGATAATCCCAAAATTAATGCCATTTACGTATTGAAAGGAACGATAGATGGTAAGTTGGTCGTATTTCTAAAAGGGTTCGTCATGATACAAAATAAATTAGGAAAATGTTTAGGTAGTAATATAATCTGGTTACCCTAACTTGTAGATGTTCCACAACTTCCTCCAATCCCTTATCGTGAAGAGGAAGAGGAAGAAGTAGTGTCTGAACCCGAGGAATCTAAAGCATCGAAAAATCGCAAACCCAGTGGGCCAAAAGTTGCCGATCCTTATGAGGATGTTACACTAACGTCTGCAATTTTTCCTGTGTTCATTGCCATAGGTTCATTCATACCTATTCTATTTTGCCTTTGTAAATTGTAAAGACCTCGTGGCTAACAAATTGTCACCTTCCAAAAATGAAATGTAACTCGTCCTTCCGTGATCTTGTTCGATTTATAGTTTTTTGTTACCTAATTACGACATACAGTGCAGTGAAAGTACTTCCGCAACTAAAAAGGTTTCGGAGATTTTAACAACCCATGTTGTAGGAACAGGGAACGTAAACACCCGAATAAGTCCACCTTTTCTCCAACAGCCAAGTCACGAACAATTATCCTCTAAATCCCTTATTTTGTAACAATGTATAAGCACCCTAGGTCATTTGCTTAAAATTCACATTATGTTGTTTGTGTTCGTCTGCCTACATTGGTTAAACTCTGCAAAAACGCGTTCTATTATCATCGACGGGATGGGGAGGTCGAGATGGAGATTTTGAGCATGAGATGCCGAGCTGAAACTTGAACTTTTTATGGTAATAATAATAATCTGTACTTCCTCTCATTACAGCGATTTTCCGTTTTCCTGTAGACATACATGCAATAATCTCTGGCTATCAAATATAATGATGATGATAAAACAAATATTATGCAACGTAATGTTAGAGTACTAATGTTGGTTGACTTAAGCTAGTGGTATGAGTGTGTAAGAGTAGAGTGAGTGAACGTGGCGATGTGGAAATAGAAATTGTGATACAATAGTACTTGGAAAGTACGTCTCCCTGACCAGTTAATTAGCTAACTGTGGGCAAGACAATGACATGACACTCCTTCCTAGCACCTTATAGCAAATAATAGAACGTATGTATTATATGATTGCCATAACTTTGTGTTAGTATTAACAATTATTGTTGTTAGTCAAAACTTGCACTGCTATTATAGTTGCACTTGAAAGTTTCAGCTCGTGTATCGACAAGCTCATTATTATTAGTAGTAGTATATTAATTGCTTTTACCTCTGGAATTACTTGGTTAGGGTTATATAATACTTATATGGTGACGGTGGAGCTCAGCAGGAGGAGGAGGAGCTAGTCATGATTCCAAAATCTCAAACTTCCCATTCGATTACTTTAATTGCTCCAAATTTACATGCGGCGCGTGCGTGGTGGTTATAGGCTAGATCTCCGCAATATTCTGTTGAATGCGATGATGATGGCAGCTATTTGAAAATATATAAAAACAGACAATGCAATTAGGGCTAGCGAGAGACTGTTTACAAAATAAAATGTAATACGTAACCGAGTCAGTCCTTTTGAAGAGAATAATATGGTACTTTACAAAAAAAAACTGCAATAGCTTATATGGAAATTATCAGTTAACTAAAATGATTATATAACTCATACTTAAATATTTTTCTTTCATCCAGGGTAGAAATTTATATCAGTGATATAATATTTATGACGTAAATATATCCTTGTAATTCTGTTCGTAACAGTATTCTCAGTTTTAGCTACGCGATCGATCACCCTCAGGTTTTTTTTTCCAATTTTTCTTACACCTACCTCTGCTGCTGGTGATGCATGACACAAGTAGAAAGTCGACAAGATGAAACGTAAAGTTTTGATACTAATGTGTAAACAGGTAAAATCTAACAACTTTTTTTACAATGGTCAATCAACTATTGCCAATTTTAGTGTATACAATCGCGTAATCATACTTATTAGGCTTGTTTAATGACATCAGTAAGTCCAGTTAAAACTGAATGTATTTCCAGTAACTTATACACACACACCACTTATTTTCTTGCTTTTGCATTTTTATTGTTTTTACTATTATTATTATTTATATGCACTTTTTTCCCTAACTTTTATTGCCATTGTGTGATCTTTTTGTACCTCATATTGAACGTATCCAATAATTTATTTATGTAAGTACGATTTGAGATTTAGAGAGCATAATATATGAACGTTGTAGAGAATAGTTGTTATATTGACATCATCATTATTTGTTATTTCATATAATATGATCAGTTTGAAATAAATGTCGTGCGATTAACTTACCGTCGAAATACAAGTAAATTGGTTTCATGAAGTAAGAATGATTTTTACAGCAGCATCTTCTATTCTTGAACCCTTCATTATGCTCATTATTTTTCACACGCAAAAATAATATGTCCACACTCAAACTACGGGTTTTTTTTGGTAGAAAATAATCACAAAAAAAGCATTTTATTTGTATCTATATTTTCGAATAAAAAGTCACAAATAATGGAAAAACAACATTTGTTAAGTTGAAATATAGTAGAAATAAACTCCTCCGTCCATCTATAGATCTACATAAACTTGCACCAACTACAAACTCAACTGCTGTATCTATCTGCTGGGTACTACAGCTGAAATAGGTAATTGATTTTTTGAATTATATTTATCTACTACCATGTACCATCTATATAACACTGACAAAACAATTAAGTGTTTTAATTTGTAAAGTTTAACTGTTTCTCAACACTATATGCTACATATATAATCATCATAAAGGTTTTAAAGGTATTTTTAATCATAAAGGTTGCACGATCGATTGGGAAGGACAAAGGATGGCTCGTCGCCTTTTTACAACAATAACGACTAATGACAAGAAGTCCGCTTGATAAACTCCTGCTCAAAAAAAAGAACCTGTAAGAAGGAAAAGGATTTAAGATGTCCTATCAACAGAAATCTTCATCAACCCAATTCATCTATTACATTTAACATTATTATTAAAAGATTAGTTTTTTAGGTTTTTGTCCACAGAGAAAATTTCTAAAGATTAAGACTGTTAACTATATAATAAAGTTAATAATAATATAAACATTTTTTTTAAAGATACAAAACAAAAGTTTCTTTTTTGACTTTCCAGGGACCCAATATCTTTTTTTAATGAGTTTCTATGTTTTTATTTTATTTTTCATTATATTTTTATTTCACAGTAATTAAAGTATAAACATTGATTGATTTTTCACGCACGCACAACAACTCAACAACACTGCAACAACAAATGTGGATATCATGGATATTCCATTCGTTCGTGCATACACCACCAACACTTTTTAGCATTCATCATGGGAGAGATTTTATATGATATGGCTGTATTCTTAAGTCGCTACATTTTTTTTCTATAATATATTAATGAACTATATATACGTACGTATATGTATTCGTGTATATACATATATTTATTTTTTACGGATCAGTGTAAGTATAATCTACATAGCTAGCAATAATTTTGATTTGATAATGATTGATGATTTAATTTAATGTATAGTTTTGTTGGTTTAACATCCAATACAGTTCAGAAACGGGAGCATTCCTAATCATCTAGACGATGACTACAAGAATACGATTTCTATATAGAGTAAAATGTGTCGTCACTGGTTTCTACTACATAGTGTTCTACTAAAATCTACAATCTAGCCATAATAGTGCAACACTAGCAAATGTTGGGAATGGATAAAGATTATATGTGTAATTAAGCTATTTAACATCATCACTTGAAGTACCTAGAAAAAAATTACAAAATGAATACGCAACGACTACACGCAGCCATACTTGAATATCAATCATATATATTGTCACAATTAGCACGCATTTTTTTCATATCTCCATTTTTGCTTCAAAGACACTAACTATTAACCCACACACTGTCACGTACACTTTCATTTTTACGCACGACATTCATCAACATCAAAGTGATGCATAGAAAACAAAAAAGTAAATGTCTAGACATTATAATATAACTATAACTATTGTTAGCTAACCGCTAGAGTATAATATAGTGTTTGTTTTTAGGAAGTTACAGATTGAACAACATAATGTGTTACGATAACAGTATGTATATTATATTTCAGCAGGCACTCACTCTCACACTTGTTGACTTATTCTGCACTTTCCAAACCCTTTTCATCCATTACTACATATATTACTACACATTTTATATATATATATATATTTTCAGACAAAAAAAAACATTCAATCCTAATAAAATTACTGCATTTCCCCCTATCTCTATCGTCTCTAAGTGGACCGGAGTGGTCATCATCTCATAATTTTTTTTAAAGCTTTGGTTTCTGTTCGTAGACGTCAAATTCGAGAGATTCATCTGAGAGTATTTAAACAACGTGACGGGATAATGTATGACGTGAGACAACGACGACAAGGTTTCATACATATTTCTCTTTTAAACACTAAAGGTGAGCCACGCTTTCTCTCCTGGAATCAACTCATATTGGTGTTGTATGCCAATCCTCTTCCCCTGACGTACCAGGTTTCTCTTGCCTTCCTTCTGAGGATGACGGGCGAGCCATGCCCGGATCCATGGGCATCTGCTCTAGCTCCGCTTTGCTGATTGCATCCACCAGACCAGCTCCAAGAGAGTCGCCAAGTACGTTAATTGTTGTACGGAATCGATCCCTGGAAATTGCATGGGAATTAGTTTATAACGAAAATGAGTTTTCTATTTTGCTCTCCCGTTATTAAGACGACGACACTTACAACAGCCAGTCGACCGGAATGATGTATGCTACATAATCTGCAGAGAGTCCAACGGTGTTAAGAACCATGACCATCGTGACCAAACCAGCTTGTGGAATTCCAGCAGCACCAATACTGGCAGCTGTTGCTGTGATACTGCAATCATCATAAGTACATGATACATTTTATTATTATTATTGCCAGCATCGTAAATTAAAAAACGAGTTACACATCATCCATATCAAATCATAACCACTACGCGAACCTAATTGCAACAATGCTTCCGAGGGTCAAGGGACGGTTTTCCATTTGTGCAATAAAGATTGCAGCAACGGCCTCGTACAGAGCGGTTCCATCCATGTTGATTGTAGCTCCAATGGGCAAGACGAACCTGGAAACTCTTGGATCCACACCGTTCTTATCTTCCAAGCATCCAATCGTGATTGGTAAAGTTGCCGAACTGAGCAAGATCAATTAAGCCATTCCCATTAATCACCATTCCATTATCATTTGAGAAAACTCAATCAATTTCCAGACTCGAGGTTAGGTTGGTCGTTACCTTGAAGCTGTGCCGAATGCCGTAAACAATGCCTGAGTCATGTTCATGATGAACTTGAACGGAAGTTGCCTTGTCACAACACCGTACATAAACGGGAGCACCACAAATCCATGAATGAACAAGCCCAAGAGAACAGTGAAAAAGTACATTCCCAATTTTTCCAGAATTTGTCCAATATCCTTGGCCTCGAGGAGCTGGGCAGCAATCAGAAAACACACTCCGATTGGCGATAGCCTGTTTTTAAACAAAAATCCAAAGCGATCTCTAAACTGTTCATAGGCAAACATGGATGGAGTCATTATGGAGTTACAGTTTTGTCGGAACATATTCGTCGGAACCCTTACCACACCACCCAGTTGGTAATGATCATCATGGCTTCAGAGAGACTGGTGAAAAAGTCAAGAAGCGGTTTGCCCCGTTTTCCCATTTTCCCAAGAGTTACTCCAAGAACGGTGGAAAAGACGACGAGACCCATGATGTTTGTGCCGTCGGTGTACTTAAACTTCATCAAGTAGTCCGTAATGTCGATTGCTATATATGATTCATTATATTTGCACTTTTAATTACTACATGTCAAAAATCGTATTTCTTCCTCTGATTGAATTGAACATTTGTTATACAGCATCATTTACTTTTGTTATTTGCTGCAGCTTCTGCCAGTTGTTCAGCACTTGGAACTTCAAGGGTGGTTTGGTACTGAAAAAAGATTTGGCACAATGGAAGCGTTAGTAGGAATTATAATGATAATTTTGTGTGTCACTAACATCACGCTTGTTTAAAAGCATCATCATTTAGAGTTGCACGACTTTTTCGTGTAAACTAATCTTCTTTCTAAACAATAGACTTCAACACAACATGCCGCACTGTTCATCATGATTGTTTAGACTACTGGATCTAACACCTGCGTAGTCATAAATTAGCTGTCATAACTCCTTTGTCGAGTTTGAAACATTTCATAATTGGGGTGGGTGGAAGTTGGTAGTATCTCCCAGATAACGGAAAACACGGTTGGAGATGGCAAAAACAAACGTGGTGTTTGCATACAAAGTAAAATTTTTTTTTGAGATTCATATCACCCTTGAATAAATTAACTCACCTGGTACATTGCAGCTTGGACGAGATTGGGAGGAAACATATTCCTAAAGAATGGAAGAAGCAGAAGGAATAACAATCATTATTGTAAAGCGCAACTTTAAAAGGGGATTGCTGGGCGTTACTTGGTTAAACGTAAACAGCTAGAGTTAATTAAATCCGGAATGAAACTATATATATGTATGATTAAGGTGCAGTGATTGTCACTCTGCGAATGCCAACTAAGTTTTTGTCCGTTTAAGAAAATCTACATAATATTGCTTTCCCTAAATATCCTGTTCATATCATGCCATCATGGTCGCCTCTCGCCTCATGGATGGATGAATACATCCATGATGATGAGCAACCGTGTCTCCAGCCTTCTCTTGTACCTATTACCTATCCACGCGCAATAAACATGTCATTATCTACATCATCAGCAATTTTGAACTTGTAAAATTGTGTACTCTTTTACTACAGGTGTATCATTATATTCATCAAAAACTCTTAGATTCTCATACTTACGATTACGATTATATATTAATTTTATCCCTTTTTGCCACGATACTATCATAAAACGTCTTGTTTTTTCCGAGAAGGGCAATCTTGGTTAGTCGTTTTTATATTTAACTCAAAATGCTCAATTCATATTCCAAAAATCAGCGTAAAAAATGCCCACTTTCTTGACTTTACCTGTTTACCTTCAAACACTACAATCATAATAGGTAGATCCTGTACGTACTCGCAGAGAGTTAGCTGCCTAGTTTAGTTGCTGGGCCAGTCCAGAAAGTTACTCAATGGAGAACGACAACCAAACCAAGACGATAGTTACAAAATAAATTATTTCTTGGGGTGTTTCTTAAATAAATTATTAAGATAGATCTGTGCGTGCGTACACACAACAAGATGTACTATTCATAAAAGTTGTTTTCTTCATTGTAATAAACTCTGACTACGGAGCGTCTGGTCGGTCGGGGTCGGTTGCAATGTATGGCTTTTTCTTACTCTTAAGCGTGATTTCTTTTTTATATTCAATGGCTCAACTTGTCCGTTTATCACAATTGCAAGACCAAGCTTAGGAATTCATGCCTTGTTTCAGCAAAAGGGTTGAACTGCAACTAATGGTTCTCGTGGTACATAATACGGCATAAGAAACTTGTATGCAATGCAGCGGAGCAGCCGTAGTAGATGAATTGAAATTTGATTGTAAGATTTGTTTCATTTGTATCTGGAGATAAGGATTTTGTTTTGTATAACATTTGTAAAACAGTTTATGCGGCACAGAAACCATGTTACACGAGTACGAGTGAGTGTTGCTGCTAATGCGGCGAGCCATTTTGAAAGAAAGTTAAGGGGGACAGGCAGCAGGACTATTATATATCAATAACACATTATGCAACATTCATTTTTATGAATATATATTATCGGTCTCTCATGCAAATCTCTCATGGGACTACTGGATTCCTAAGAAAATGAATTAGTATAGTGGAAGTGCAACAAACAAGGCCGAGGAGAGTGAAAATGCTCTGGATGAATGGGGTTTTGAATGGAAGTTTGGCTTAAGAGCCGATTAGAGTTCTCAACGCGAATCAATAACTGCTGAGGAAGGACGAAAGTTATTGCTACATGAACAATTTTGAGTTTGCAACCCCAGTCACATCTCTTAATTATGTGGTGTAGCAGCGAGCAAACCAAAAGACGAGAAAAAAATATTATGGATGTTATTATGATTTATGTTTTTTCCAATTCCCACCCGACGTGCCCAGCTAGCTAACTGATTGTGAGCGTCGTCAGTGGTGAAGCAGAGTAGTCGGTCGGTGTAGCATCGAATGAATGATTATTATTATATTCCTTGAAGCTGTTACCTTTCATGAAGAGCTAATTATTCGCACACGCAACCAACACGCAATGCAAAATCCTCCTCTCCTGTCCATCCATACATTTCCATGGTGCATGGTGGGGAAAAGGTGTTTATGGAAAAATTGTGGGTTTGGGAACCAAGGAAGACAATGATAAACAAATAATAATAATAGTTGGCAAAAACAAACCTGACCAAGTCCATCAAGGTATCGGCAGTATACACGTCACGACTCTGAGATTTGTTTTCCATTTTCTCTCCACCCACTTTACCAGGGTGAATTGCGACGACAAGGATAATTCCAAGAATGACAGCCAAAACCGTTGTCACCATGTAGTAAGCCAGAGCCCGAGCACCAATCCTTCCCGACAGACTAAGGTCCAGAGATCCAATGGCAGAAATGAGAGATGACACAATTAAGGGTAAAATCAGTGCTTTTAGCATTCGGAGAAATATATCACCGAAAAATTTCACGTAAATCTGCTCTCTCTGTTTCCACTCCTCTTCTCGGGAGCTGCGGAGGATGAAACCAAGGGCGACGCCTGAAAGGACACCTGCCACGGTAAGCATGGTGAGCAGGTTGGTGCGCAGACATTTCCATGCGCTTTCCGCTGTGGGAGGTCTAAATTTCTGGCCCATCCTTTTCCCTTCGGTGGCCTGACGGATGGCTTTTATTGGGGTTGATGATCTATACATGATATACGAACGAACGTTAGAAAATTAATAATGGGGGATTGATCCGGGTGTAATGGAGTTGCGGGGAGCTTATATCCATCATTTTATTTTTCATATAAATCAGCTAAAATAACAACAAATTTCACGCAACTCCGTCTTGTATACACATTTACATTTTTCCAAGAATAGCATTATATTTCCATGAATCATCATCCAAATATTTTAGGTTTGCTCCATCATCGTCAACAGTATAGACTTGTACGGATTTCGCTCCGCATTTACATACAGCAACAATTCAGAGACCGCTTCGTTCTGACGTTGTCCCTATTAATTCGACTTCCTTTCACCATTAAACAGTTAAATGGCCATTTATTTGCTCTGTGTACATTCCTAGGCCACCACCACCAACATATAAACAGGGACGGTCTTTCCACTCTCATTCATCCTACGTTATACTTATATATTACGTTCGGACAACGGTCACTAGGATATGGGCAAAGTGTATAACTATGAAATGGAGTAGTAATATGGCACCCAAAACGGTGTAATGTGATTCCTTGTCGAACGCCAAGCTTTAGTACGTATAGTCAACTAGACAAGCAAACTCCTGTCCCCGTCACCCCCACTACTCCTCCATGAATACGTACATGCTTTCCATCCACATATTATTTATAGTGGGGCGATGACATTTTACATTCGAATCATAGAATTCGATGACACACACGTATATTTTGCACACACTCTAATAATGCTCTTGTATGTACCTCTTCTTGTCCTACTTCAGAATCGAATCCAGTGTAAAAGTAGCCAATAAGTCGCCTTTACGTGCACGGTTGTCGGGCCAGTATATGGGATATTAGCGGTTTCCCAGCTACAACATATGTGTTACTACCCAGTTGTTCCGAGGAACGAGTACCAGTTTCACTCCCTCAAACGATCAATTAAAATAAATTCAAGTGTGCACTGGTGGTGACTACAAGTCATCAAAACTGATGATCAGTTTGACGATGACAGCATGGCATTTATTTGTCCAAAGGGGTGAAACGACGGCATGAGCTAGGAGTAGTAGGAGTCTAGGTACGTACATGTATGTAATTTTCCCGTATTGACCCGATTAGGATGGAATTTAGAGAACAGACGACGACGAGGCTTCGCTTCTGAGCTTCAGTAACGTATTAAGCCTACCCTGTATTAGGGCGTATTAGCCCTGTTAAATATAGACATGGAAGATGTGAATTTTCCCGAATTAGACCTGCAATCTCCATCACATTTCATTTTAACACCGGAATGAGCCTATAATTAGAATAATCCAACAAAAGATGTTGTAAACGAGTCGTCGTCGTGTCGTGAGTATGTTTCATTTTATACTCCAAATTTAGCTACAGAGAGAGAGAGAGAGAGAGAGAGAGAGAGAGAGAGAGAGAGAGGTATAGCCCGGACGACGATATACTATTTACGCCTACTAACATTATTTACTACTTCGACATCAACTAGATGCACTTTAGTACCATTTTTATACAATGCTGCTACTATTACTACTACTTAGTACATTCATCGCTAGAAATAATACATCATTATCATTACTTTTTCCTTTTTATTTCAACGACAGCGAGACCCTGTTCTTGTCATCATGAGGTGAAATTTAATAGAGTTGACACTCAATCTTGTATTTGCAGCCAGCCACCCCATTATTCCTTTTACATCAACAATGATTCACTTCGACTTCACTTTTGTGAATACTCGTAATAAACGTCACATTATGGCAGTTTGACTGTGAGTGGTGGAACTGCACTTGAGCATTTTACAGACAAGACGACACGACGACGCACGAATACTCTCCATACATACTCTTCTCGCCAGCACCATTCATTAAAACTTGTCACCATAAGAAGCAACTACCTACTTCAATGATGTCATCTTTTTGATTAAATATTATGAATATTATTTGCTCCGTCGCATTCTCCCTCCATCTCAAATGCCTTTATTAAATCAGCGACGACAATGCAATGACAACCCAGGAGACGACGCGACACCATGATGGACGGAAAAGTACAAAGGATTGGGTAGAACCCAGCGCTAAATTTGCCCAAGTGCCTCGGCTACTAAATGAGTCTTCTAAAATAAGCAATGAGCCAACTTACTCCATGACATTGCTGAATTTCTATTTTTGAATTATCATCCTCACCCAAACATACAGTTTGTTATGATCATTTTAAAAATCGTCAAGTTGATGCACAATTGTCGTCCCCATCCTTTTACTTTAGTCAATAGCAACAAAATATATATTATAGCACTTATTTGGACATGCTTAAATGTCATCAAATGTGCACGAGTACACTTGGAAAATACTTGAGACTCCTGATTGTCAATTGTGCTACGTTACTCTTACTCCTTCACTGGAATCATACAATAAATATCACACTTTATAATCGATTCCTCAAAAAAAAACTGACCCGCTAACCGACAAGCGTCATGCTGTTTGTGATGGTCGGAATGCCCATGAATGACAAACATAACATAAAACCAAAGTAAATCCCATCTAATCACCAGGTGAACAAAAGGATAGCGCCAGTGATGTCCATATTATTATTTGTTTGATGTGTAATTATTACATTCAAGTTGCACGGTTTGTGAATATATAGCGAGTTGTTGTTGCACGCCCGGAACGAATCAACACAATGGAAGCAAACAAAGGGGAAGCTGGATGATGATGAATGTGCTAACTAGCCCGCATTTTCTCTTGTAGACCTGCTCATTTCATTATCAAAATCCATGAGTTGCGCTGGATCGACAAAATCTCAAAAAAATATCCAGTCCATCCCTATCCAAAGCTACATTTTTTGCTCACCTTCCACATCCCCCCTTCTTACCAATTATGAAGTGTAATTATGGGCTGAGCTTGATCAATATTGTTAACACAAGTGAAATAATGTTTACTCCTGCATGACTCCAGTTTGTAGCAGGAAAAAAACTCTCAGCGTTTGAAAGTCCAACCAACCAAACTAACATTGTAACCCATAAACAAGCATTTATAGCCACCTATAGAAACATGAGCGCCCTCCGTCATATCATCATCATCGTAGTTTGAGGTCTAAACCTCCTGGCACTATTCGCAGAAATAATAATATTGTGATCATGCACATGTTGTGAATTTCAATTGAATAATAGTGACTCTGAATGGGTAGAAAAGGAAGCCATGGTGAACTCATGAGTTCCATGGGATTTCGCAAGAAACTGGAACAATTATTATGCCACCTGGGTATGGTAATGTAATATCAACGTGGAAACTCACAGCCGCCGCCGCCAGTAAATGCAGAATAATAATGTTTATGAAATGAAGGGAAGTAAGTATATGTACGTAAGGTTAAACCAAAAAGTTAATAGTATTTTTGACTTTATGACTTGGCTGCAATAAAACCCTGCGCTCTATACTCATAGTAAGTATTTACAAACTTGTTGGGTACAATGTTTCCTTTCAACTAAAAACAAAACGCTCGGGTCCTCGACGAAGAGTATGTAGTAATGAAATAAATATATGTTTTAATTTTAAGCTGTTTCAAAGCGATTATACGCGTCAGTGAAATGAAGCTCATCAAAGGTTGTGTCTGCACACGCTTGATCCTCTTAGCTTTAAACAAAATAAAATATAACAGATTTCCCTACCTAAAAGTAAGTATATGTCCCTGGGCTTACATGAATTAACGTTAGGCAGAAGAGGCATATATTATCAAAGTTGTTGTTATATATATAATTACATGCGTATATCCCCTCCTGAATGATCCAGATTTTTTTTCGTCTTGCAATTTAACAACTTGAGTGGATGACATCATACAGCCTCACTTGCCCTTGTTTGACAACATCCACCGTCAACATCAACCGAGCAAAACTAATAATGCCAGTTGGTTGGTAATCATAATATGCAGTCATGTCATGGAGCAAAATAGCAAACACTTTGATATCTTAATAAGAGGTCAAGAAGTCGCGGATGATTGATGAGGAGAAGGAAGAAGTCGAAGTTTTCCTTCGTAAATTTTTATTTATTTTACATCAAATAGTAGTAGTACAAAACGACCCTGACCTAAAAATATGCGTACCATCATCATCAAAGCGTTTTAAGAGGAAAAAAAATTATCAAGTGATAATGTAAAAAAAGCTAACATATTTACAGTTGCAAATTCACTTTAAACATTTGCTTCCACGTTACCAATGCCTGAGTGAAAAGGGAAGATGAATTTGTATACCTACTTAAAAAAGCGTGTCTTCAGTCAGCATACAAGAATCATCGTAAAAAACGTCAAATATATTTTTCCCCAGCTTCGCCTAGTTGCCTTTTCATAAAACCTTTTAGCATTTGCATGAAAAGATTTTGGTTTTGGCAAATCGGAAATTGCAAATTGGACTAAAAACATAAAAGTAATTACAGAGGCAAAGTGAAGCAATCACACGTATATAATTTCCTCTTCCA
This sequence comes from Dicranocentrus wangi, assembly GCA_036850665.1. NCBI lineage: Eukaryota > Metazoa > Arthropoda > Collembola > Entomobryomorpha > Entomobryidae > Dicranocentrus > Dicranocentrus wangi. The sequence goes on along the minus strand of JAANSN010000161.1, from coordinate 58,075 downwards.
ATTTTCAAAAAAGTCATTTACAATGCTTTTGATGTACATTTGAGAGCTCGCAGTTTGCAGGGAAATCGAAAAGGGGATATGAAGCAAATGGGGGGAGGAGGGGCTAACAAAGAGGCTGTTTGTTCCTGTTCCTGATTAGCAAGCAAAGGTAGGAAGGAACTAGAAAGATTGTCATTAAGAATTATTTATTTCTATTTGCCATTTTGATGGCGATTTTGCAGGATTTGAGATTTTTTGTCGAGGAAGACGCAAAACTTCGTTAGGGTGGAAATGGAAATGCTGCTTCGTTAGGAGCAGGATTTACGTCACCAGGGATTGGGACATAAAAAAGCGATAAAACGTTGTAAATGGAGTGACAAAGACAAATGATTGGAAGTTGGAACTTGGAAGTGATAGATATTGAATGTATTGTGGTGTAGTGCCATTGGCTAAAAGTAAAACATTTCCTTCTAATCGGAAGTCGCTTCCAACGTATAACACTACCTTTCTTATGACAGGCGTAAAACAAGTAAGATGATAATTACCAATGTACGGACAAGCCCATCCCAAATTTGTACGCAGAACTACCTGTTCTAATATTAAGTTTACAAAACGTGTACGATTTACTATTGGTTGACATTAAAATCCCTTCTTGTCAGTTGCTAGCCCGCGATAGGGCAACGTTAACCACTATTCTGGGCATTATTCTGGAATAATTTTGCGACAATAAAAACCCTAAAATGGCTACCAACAGCCACTTCCCAGCCTATGCGGTGATAACTGGAAAGTTAGAGAGGACTGAACGAGTGAAATCCAATTTTACTTGAAAATCATAAAAGACAATAGAATTTACGCTGATCCAATTTGTTTGCGTTTCTCTGAATCTATTTATTTTGCTTGCCTGCAACTACATGAAGAAGTAGAGCCGTGTAAGTTTCGTAAACAAGCAAGGTAGAATACAATTTTTGACAAGCAAGTCATACACTCATTTCAGCAAAAGGCGTTTAGTTTTCAGCTTTCTGCAATATTTACTACACTCCTGCCTATCCATATTCCATATACGCACTAGTGATTATTATTACAGCCGCATGCCGCATCCTTGCAGTTCTGAGCATATCAAGTGAAATGAGAGCCGGATGTTCACTTAATTTAGTGAAAGAAGCGGTCATAGATCCATGCGAAAAAAAACTGTAATACGAGTTACTACTACGAGACGAGTTCACGGCATCCCAAACAAAACCCAGAGGATGCTTATGCATTTTTCACGCTCATCCATCCGCCACCACGACGGCTCAGCAACAAGTTGGCTGTTGTTGTTGGCTTCATCTTTTGGGGCAATACAAAAATCACCAACTTATTGCTCCTGTTTTTTAGTCAAAACTTTTTTTTTGGTAAGACAGCGGAAGGCGAATGGCACTGAAGTGAGTTGGGAGGACGATAATTTAACCGTGACCGTTACTGGTATCAACCACGTCTAATTTCAACTTCTCGTCTTATTCACACAATGCCATTTATTTACAGCGTCGTCGCATGCGTTTATAAAGGATTTTAAAATGCGTCAGTCGCATAATCTACACTTCCGGCAAAATGCTACAGGGAAATGCGCAAACGGAGACGAAATAACTTTTCTAGAGTCACCAACCGGAATGGTTTCGTTTTTCTCACGTAAAATGATTAAAAAACATGGAAGCAGGAGCGAGCAAGATGATAGTTGTCCTATGCTATATACCCCACATCTTCCTACGCATCCTACCTACGCGGTTCAAAGTAGCGGAAATTGAAAGTTTCTGATGGTGAATTTCCTCTCCTCCGGACATCAACTTTGTTTCATTAAAGCTCAAGTCGACTTGCGGAAAGAAGTGTAAGAAAGATTTTGTTTATGAAATCTCACCAATTTCAGACTCTCCCCTTCCAACTGGAATTCTCTAGAGATGGCTAATTTCGACTTTTGATAATTACTATAATGAAATTGTCACTTTAATGGTAGGGTACCCGTCGCCGTCGTGAAAACTGGCACTCCTCCACACACTCTCGTCATTCAACGAGTTCACACCGGGGAATTTTTTTTCTCTGCTCTCCCCTCGAAACACAAAACGAATGAAACTCTGCCAGCCACCCAAGTGGGGAACTACTACTGTGATATCAAAAAGAAGATTCAGGAAGAACTGAAAAGCACATTAAAAATGAGCCATGTGTAATATACGAAAAGTACAAGCCCGACACAGGAGGATCACTGCAAGAGTGACGACGATGTAGTTGGCGTTGCTTGGAAAGGCGACACATGCACTCCGCTATTGCACCAGAAGGATAGATTATCCGTCTGTCTGCATCTTCATTCATACTCATTTTCCCATTTAGTCTAAAAGCAGCGTCGTCGGATAGGTTTCGAAAGACGCAAAACTCTTCCAATTTCCAACGGAACAAGTTGAGAGATTCGGCAAAATCCGTGTGAAAAATGTGGCGTAAAGGTAGAAAGAAAAAAAAATCCGTCGAGTTTAGAAATAAAGATGTGTACCTACTACATTGGAAAGCTCTGTAACTGCATATTCTTCTCCCATTCGCGTCACTCACTCTTTACCAAAATAAAACTCATTCCTGAGGGGGTACACGGGTACATCATCCAATAGCCGAGTTGCCATTATTATTAGATGAGCATAAAGTGCATATGTGTTTATCGACAACGTGTTTTTTTCTTGTATGCGCCACGCTGCATTATGTAATCCGGTCTGTCCAACTAAACGAGTATATTTGCACTGGCTTCTTCTGGCATGTCAGCACAACACCAGAGAATTTGAGATGACTGAACTAACTAGCAACATCAACATGATCATCGTCGTCGTCGTGAGCCGCATGTGTCTTCCCAAAACCGAAAAGATGTCGGAGACAAACACAAAGTTTTTTTTTACAAGTGTACAATGTTTTCCTTGTGACTTTCTGACTTTTCACAGACAACAGAAGCTTTTTAATCGCTTCACTCTCCTGCATGCTGATGAAATAAATATATATATGTGGCATTATTACGTATACTAAAGACAACACGACAAGTTGGATGGAGAGATGGAGATGAGCTTAGAAAAGAAGAATCTCACTTTGGTCGTGTCACCTCAAAAGATGTGTTTTACAGGTTCATGTACTTTCGTTCGCGATGGCTTTGTCGTTAAATTCTTGATGTACACACACACACACACACAAAGACATGCATGCTCAACTCCTGAAGGAAGACAACCTCCATTCTTTTGAAATTATTTTGAAACCTCCATAAAGACGAAAGTGAGCAAGTCAATCACATGTGCTTTCTGCGTGACAATGTGCGTCTCACATTTTCAAGTAGGTAGTCTAGTCTAGAAAAAAAAATAGGCTACAAGGGAAAATTGGAAGCAAAAAGTGTTTCCACTTGTTTACCCTGTACTATATTATTATTACAAATGTGCCAGAAGCTAGCTGTCTTTGTGTTAAGCCCTTTTGAGAAATTGGTTAGCCAGTCGGGAAAGCTTAAGTCAAATGGCTTCTTCTGATATAGATTTTGGCGTGGATTGCGGGGAGAAACTAAACAAAAGCGTCAAACATTTCTATAGAAGAAATCTTACCTGTTCCCTTGGTCCCTGGTGTGTGGGAAAGCACAAAAGAGTCAAACAAAATCATCCCATTAAAAATTATTATAAATGCGTCAAACATTTCTATAGAAGAAATCTTACCTGTTCCCTTGGTCCCTGGTGTGTGGGAAAGCACAAAAGAGTCAAACAAAATCATCCCATTAAAAATTATTTATAAATACAATTGAACAAGTTGGTGAGTGTGTGGATGTTGCACTTGCTGGACTTCTTATTTCGTTGTTTAATGTTTAATTTCTCGTAATGAAGTTTACAGGATTGGGACGGAGAAGGATGAGGATCAATTGTGTCAGCAATCCTACACAAACAAACGCCATGTGCCTAAGTGGATGTATATCATGTTGGATTTAGCAAAGACTGTGGTGGAGCAGCCGTGTTTGCACCAGTACGAGTCATGCTCCCAAGTCATGGCTGAATGTAAACATTTCAAAAAACCAGAGAAAGACTTAAGCCTTTGGGAATAAATGACTTTCCCGGAGATGAGCAAGGGAAAGTGAAACAATGATCACTCACTAGATCCAGGACGAGTCATGTTCCCAAGTCATGGCTGAATGTAAACATTTCAAAAAACCAGAGAAAGACTTAAGCCTTTGGGAATAAATGACTTTCCCGGAGATGAGCAAGGGAAAGTGAAACAATGATCACTCACTAGAGAGATATCTTCGTGTCTGATAAAATCATCCCCTTTTGTCAACCCATCTCTCTTTCCTAACTGGAATAATAATTTGGGCAAGCATAAATGCATTATATGACACATACAGAAATTCAAATAGGCACAAAAATAGGCAACTCACACTTTCTTGGCATGTGATAACGAAATGAGTAGTAGTAGTAGTATCAACATGATCACAAAATTTCATCTTGCATGATTTGGAAGTGTGTCGAAGCGGAAGGGGAGCTGAGAGCAAAGGTGGAATGTGGCATTTATTACTACAGAATGAGTTTAATATGGAGGAGCCGAGCAGTGTCAACAAAACCAGAAAAATCTTGCTAGTTTTAACGATCTCTATGGCTCTTCCCAAAGCAAAAAAAATTCTCACACGCAGCCTTATAATTTGGTCTTAGTATTTAAAAACGGAGGTCTGACTGACTTCCTTTGCCAAAATCAGGACACGACTGAGCGCTGTCCACATTGCGGTTAGTTTATGCATCAACGCTCATATTAGCATGATTTGTGATCCCCCAATCTAATGCTGTAATATTTACACAGTTCTATCTAGCGATGTCAGAGTTTCGAGTTGCCGGAAGATGGGAAATTCGATGAGACGGGATTCATTCTTGTGAATAGTTAGTATGTATATATGCCTTTGGGATTGATCAAGCCTTATTTTCAGATGAAAGTTGATGAATTGCGGAATTCCGAGTGGAGTCATTTTTTCTCAAGACGTCTTCCCACTGGAAATAATAGGACGCTTGTTAAATATTTACTGAGAGAAAACGTATTGCGGGCCAACCTCTATCATTTGCACAAACACGAAGGGTAATGAAGTGGAAGACGGGGGACGACGAAGATTTTAGGGTGTAAGTGTGCACAGTCAGGCATTATGCCATCTTCGTATCAGATCCTGTTATACCGATTATTTACATTGCTCCATAACATGGTCTTTTAGTGCAAGCGCTATAGCTTCTTCTTGAATCTGTTCCCATTCCCATGCTCTTCTTATGGGTGGCATATTATCTTGGGGTTGTGCTCCGCAAAATGTATTTAATTGTGCATTGAACTTGGCAAAGTACATTTCAGAGATTTTCATCCACGACGGACACCCCAGACTCAAAATATTATTATCGTTGTGAATTTGGCAGCATTTATGATACGATACGATACGATGCAGTATTAATTACGAACAAGATATAGAGAGAGAGAGTGAGAGACAGAGTTGTTGCACAACGGCAACCTTACATGAAATTCTCTCTCTCTCTGGCAGCAACAAAGTAACAACATGTTTGGGAACATGCATAATTGCACAATTACATCCTTAGCGAAAGAAAAAGACAATTCCAAATGCAATTCAAGTTAATGAAAGCCAACTCCTCCGTTTTGTGGACAGGTGTGCTTAGTGAATGGTATGCTTGTTGTGGGTTGCGTTTTAAATTTTGTGATAACTAAAAAGTTGAAATGTTTCTCCTCCACTTTTTGCTCAACCAGCCTCAAGGGGAAATCATAAAGCAATGAGCCTTGTTTCAAAAAGAATGGAATGCTTTTTGAGAGATGGGCTTTTCAAAGCGCTAAATTCATTGCCGTTACCACTACCTCCATCACACTGCCACCATAATTTTCAGTGTAATTTTCGTCGTTGCTGTTGAAAAGGAAAATCATGAATTTTCGCTGTCATTTGTTCCCTGTTGTAAACAGGGATGTCATGCGTGTTTCACAAAACGTGTGTAATTTTCACGCAGTTTTCTTCAGTCAACTTAAACTCCAACAATAATGCGAGCTGATTGCTTATGCAACACGTGATGTGATGGGAAAGGCAAATGTGGGACTCCACTGTTAGTTTCTTCTTAATGGAAAAAGTGAAAAAAAGCTTAATGCTTTTTCATTACCATGGAATGCAATTTTCATGCACGTTGTCTGTGCCCATCACTCACACAAATTACTGCATGCCTAGGAGCAGCTCTTACCTTGACATGGAAATTGGGCGCATTGTGCTTGCACACCAAGTAGTAGTAGTAGTAGTCAAAAGCTACCAAATTGAATACAGCCAGAGGGGGACTAATGGGGAGAAATAAAAGCGAAATTTGATATTGACTGATGAAATGAGTCGAGAAATAAGAAAAATTCATGTAGTTAATACATTATGGCAAAAATTGTTTTAGCACATAAGCTGCTGCTGCTGATGATGATGAGCCGAGAAGTAATAAGGTGGTGGGGTCACATTTCAGATCCTATATGCTCGATGGAAAAAGCCAAACCACTACGTCTCTCTCCTCATTATAGTTAGCAAAACAACAAAATCTTGGATGGAGTCATCTTGTCGTCGGTGGTGAAACTGTACCCATAAAGCGTTTTGTGCTCGTAATATATTTAAAGATGAAACGGTGTCCGACATCATGGGTACAACAAGTTGACTATGTACGTAATAAAGTATGCCGAAGAAACAGAGAGAAATAAAAACTAATAATCTGCGAGGAATTCCAATATCGTGTCGTCGTGTACCTCCTTAAACTGGATTTTGTTAAAGGCGTGAAAAAAATAGATGACAAAGGTTATTTTAAGTCTGGCTGACTACATTTTCATGATGATTTAGCTTTCAATTCTAAGTATTTTCATAGCACATTATTTTTATCTGTAGTGGAACAGATTGCGGAGCCGTGCAACAGCAATATTGTACAGATTAACAACTATTTCACACGAGTTGCCAATGAATAATACACTGTACCGGAGAGCGACCGGAGGGTACAGCCTTCCCGTACGTACGTATCAACATTGCCAAAGAATATAAAATGCATATATGTGATATTAAAAGTTTCTAGTCATAAATCCAAGAAGCAACAACTCTGTAAAGCTCTTCTGTGGTTGTTGTCGTTGAGTTGTCTACCGATAAAAGACATTTCACCTAGTCCAACGCCACCCCAGCACATTTTCCCTAGGTTTCCCCATTTTCTGGGATCGGTCGGTCGGATTCTATCTACAACAGGAGCGTCGTCGTCGTCGCGTCTATAAGTAACATGAGTATTTTGTCATTGGCAACCTCATAGTACATCCCTCATACATTTTTTTTACGACTCGAGTTGTTTTTTGGTGTTCTCTCTACAGAAAAAAATAATAATAAATGACCGACTAATGAGCTCCGTGGCGGAGTAATGGCTGTTAAGGTAAAGTACCCAATTTACATTTCTATGGGGTATGTACATTACTCCTCACAAAATACCCGAGCGAGAGACTCGTATCAGAAAGAAGAGTTCGTTGATTTATTCCTTCTCAGTTTTTATGGGTTTGTATGCAACTCGAGAGAAAAAAAAGCTATTACAAGAGCTGGGCATCACATAACCAACCCCTTTGAAAGGAAAATTCGTAATATTTTTGTATTTATTCGTCTCACACCATTATTTTTTCGCCTGTTGCTTTCCTGATGCTGATGTTGTTGGTGGCTTTTATATAGCCTTAGACAATCACTGGACAAGACGACTCTGCATCCCCGCAAGATTGTATTCTTTGGCTTCCAGCCAATAACCAACAAAACGACGAGTGCGGTTCACCTGTTTCCCAACTTCACCGAAATAAATTTTCCCATTAAATCTAAATCTCATCTTGAGTTTTCCGGGTCACAGAGAGTTTTGGGTCGTGTCAAGTTTCCGATAACTTATATATTGAGGCTGGCTACTTTACTTTACTTTACTTGACCGACATTTTCCTCCTGTGAAACCTTTTCGAGGAAACTATGCCAGAAAAAATATGACACTTTGCTTGCAAGTTGTAAAACACAGGGCAAAAGTAAATCAGAGACAAATATATCAGTACTTGGTGGAATGGATGAGATTTGTGTGAAATTATATACCGCATAGTGTATGAATGACACAGATGAGCCGAGAAACTAGCTAGCTGTCTCACGACATATTATTTGAAAATGATATATATCTTCATCATGATGAACTTCCATCCTCACACAATGACTGCATTAGAACGTGAAAAAAGGGTTTATTTCGACTTGGAAAACAAATGCCCCAGCTACTTGACAAATTATAAAACTGTTGCTCCTGCTCCTGCCTGCCTGCCTGCCCACTTTGTTTCGGTTTTTGTGTGTACCTCTATACTATATAGATCCTACTACATATATATGAATAGTGCCTTCGCTCATTTTGCAAGAGCCTATGTTATATAGAGCTCCAATAACGGCAACGCAGCGTATAAGCATTATGGAGTGTGAGACTTTTGGTTGATGAGGCCAAAAAAACGTCGACAGGATTGTTGTCTGTTTGTCAAGAGATTTGTAAAGCAGTCCAAAGTGGAAAAAAATGCTATCGACACCCTTTCCACAACCAGCCGTGTACGTAGTTCTCGGCCAAAGAGCCTTGTCGGTCGACACTGCCACTGTGTACTACTGGCTAATATATAGAAAATATATGACAAGTGGAGGAGGAACACACACACACACACGTCTATAACAACATATATTATATATAAATGGCAGCAGTTATTTCCCTAGAGAGAAGAGGACATAAGATGATGTGTGTGTGTGTATACTTTTATGTCACCAACTTACAGACAGGAAGAGCCGATTGAAACGACATTGAAACTGTTACAGGATCGGACTACAAAAAGCAATTCCTACATAAATTGCTCGAATAAATCTTTCATGCATATTTTTCCCGTCAGTACACTTGCTTACTTACTCTCCTCGAATAGAGAATAATATCCCACTCTCTCTCTCTCTCTCTCTCTTAGCTCATCTTTTTGGGCTTAGTGAATCTCAAAGTTTGAAAACAATACGAAAAAGTAAGTGTGCGTAAGTTGAGGAGGCAGGAGAAAGAATTGGAGTGAGACTGATCCCTGTCATCATCATCCCCATTCTCACTTGATACCAATGGAAATCCTCTGATGATGATTCAACTTGTTACGTTGCCCCTATTTAGAGAGAGTGAGAGAGAGAGAGGGTTGCCCATGTTCCATTAATATCCAGTTGCCAGAGAAGAGTTATGAATGAAAACCGTTCACTACGTAATAATTCCATATATTTAGTCTTCCTGGATTGACCTATTTGAACTCGTAGTATGAGGCTGATTATTATTCCTGCCCGTTGGGATGTACCAAACTCAAAATAATAATAATATTTCGATTTTCAACTATGGGCTCATTTTGGCAGAACACGGCATTTATTATAAACTAAACCCAAAATAATAATAATAATAGTAATTTGCATGAAGAAATGATGCTCATCTCCTCCTCCACCCTCTGGATCTCATGTAAACTCCCACTTTCTTTTACAGCTTCCTATACGCATCCTTTGTTCAACCTGTTGAGAATGCATACGGGGAAAATGATGCTTCCACAGGTAGCATGCACTACTACTATGCACACCACACCACATCACCACCACCAACCACCACGCTTTTTTTTCTCATAAGCTTTTTCTTACACAATACATCCCACTGGAGGAATATATTCTTCACACTCAAAAAACCACAAAACGATGAAAGCGAAAAAAAAGGGAAAATAAAGAACAATAACTGCCTAAATTCCAATAATTTCACTCATCTTTAAAAAACAAAACCTTCAAAATCTCATAAAAAATAATAAAATAAATTCAAGCAAACATTGAACTCAAACATTTGGATATTATTATTATGTATTATATTGAAGGCTTACAAAAGCCGATGCAATGGCCCCGCTGCTTCCTCCGAATCTTCAATCTTATTCCCAGTCTGGGGATGCTCCGGTGATGCCTCCATAATGATAACACCAAATAATGATGTCCAAAAACAAAAACAAAACCAACAAAAAAGAAAGAAAAAAAACAAAACAAGTCCGCACTTTTTTCAGTTTCCAAATCTCCACTTCCCTCTTGTCGTTATTTTTTCATAGCCTTCCACAGTGAAACAAAAGAAAAGAGGACACCTTCTCTTTAAACAAATTCCCAGTCAATGATATAACTTTTTGCCCCAAGTTGCTATTAACTCTTTAATTAATTATCACACGAGTTTATAAAGTGTAAACAAAATGAAAGGTAGGCGATGATGATTTATCCTAGAGAGTACAGTAGTAGTACTAGAATCCCTAATCCCAATATATAATATGTGAAGAAATGACGGGGATGAAAAAAAACGGAGAGAGAGTGAGAGAGAGAGACACAGCCGCTCCTGAACTCTCACAGGAGGATGATGATAATGGTATGATGTGGTAGCGTCTAATTTGTTGCACAAAATGTGACAGAGAGTCGTCGTAGTCCTGTGTGCTACTAACTAACTAAGCACTACATCGGGGATGCTGACGATAATAATGTACTCGAGACGGGGACGACTACTGGGACGACGACGACAACGACGACGACGAGGAGGAGGACGGCAATAGAACAGCTCCTGCTCTTTTTTGGATGCTGTATCATCTACTCGCGTCGTGGCAGACAAGGACCAGGAGTAGTAGTAGTAGTAGTAGTACCAGTACCAGTAGTACTACTGCAAAATGCGAAACACCAAACTTTTCTGGACTCCAAACATCAGACCTTCTCCTTCTTCTTCTCTCCTCTCTTGCCTACTCCACCACCACCATCACCATTTAAAATAAACGAAAAGAAACTGAAAGTAAAGGAACGTTAGGTTTTCTGGAGTCCTCCTCTGGTTCTCTCTGTCTCCCTGTTCTTCTCTTCTCCTCTTGTTGCTCTTTGTAACCACCACCATCCATCCACCACCACCACCTCTCGTCGCTCGGGATATTCGCTTCAATCACACACAAAAAGCTGTTTCAGCTTCAGCCTGGCTCACCAGCAACACTCGACTCTCGTTCTCGCTTCAAATGTCTTCTCTCGCTCCCCCATAACATATAACTGACTGACAGTCGGTGGTTGTTGGACCACTATATATTATGCACATATTAGAAAGATCCCTATAAAAGGCGAAAACGAGAAGGAAAACAACAAAACAGCAAAAACCCAAGAAGACGATGAGAGACGATGCGATGTGTGAATGTATATATGTATATTTTTTTCTGTATTTAGTACTATTATGCAATGGAGCAGTAGTAGCAACAAGAAGAAGGATTGGCAGTGGCGTTCAGTTTCAGTAACACTTGCTGGCTGCTGGACTACTCTCTCTCTCTCTCTCGCTCTCTCTGGAAGAGCAACAACGACGAAAAAAGCAGTCATCATTGCCAGCCACATCACACAAGATCATAAGAACAAGGAGCATCACTACCCACCACTTGACCAATTACAGTCCATCATCCCATCTCTCGAGATAGATTGCCAAAAAATATGAAAGCCTTTAGATCAACACACAAGTTTGAAAAATTTGGTCACTTCAAATGGGAGTGAAGTGTGCCTCTTTTTCCCAGACCATGACTACTTTGCTTGTACTTTAACTCTGGGCAACAACGGTCCGACTACTTTTCTCTCTTCCTCCCTCCTACATACATTGAAATTGAGTTTATTAACGTTGAACGTGATGATATGATAATCAATCAACAATCTCGCCAGAATTGGCTGGCTTGGCTACCATGCTACAATATAACAGCCTACCTGTTACTTCCATATATAAGCCAATTATTAAGGGATTGAGCATACTTCAATTACGCTACAATGAACTGAAGCAAAAGGGCTTAAACTTATTCAAAAATGATTTATATGAAATGTTTTAAAGAGGAATGCATGAGCTGGCAAACAACATTAAAGTGGGGTATTACGCAGGCTGTAAAACTCTTCTCTTTTGTAATCCCATCATCAACAGCAACGTGGCAATTCTTTTTTTTTTAAAGTTTAGTTATATGTATTCGGGAAAAAACATGGGATGCTCTTCTGGACAACAAAAGCCGTAAACGTGGGGCTTCCTCTTTCGAGGAAACAGTCATCCGCCGCTCTCGAAAACAGAAGTGGGATTTGCGGAGGCAGGAAAGAGGTGCGCATATGGATGGATATTGGATTACTCGTTGAAAATTAACTTTCTCCACACTGTAAATTGACACATCCGATTTGGAGGCATTGGCGGATGGCTCAGGGTTTTTGATGGAAAATGATGTTTTATTCCTTTATTTATATATACAAAAGGAAAGGTGTTTAGTTTTGGTTTTTACCTGTTGAGGTAAAATCTTATGCTTTAAATCCATCATCATGTAACAGCTAAACAAGACAGCATCCACAATTTGTTTTTAAGTTCCGTTCGAGGAATATAATATATGGAATAATGGATTAACTTTTTGGATTTCACCGACGCATAGAATACATTTCACCAACAACTTTGGCTTGTGGGTAGCGATCACCAAGGATCATTTCATAATGTATCATAGTCGTTTGCTCATACTCTGACTGATCACCCACCACCAGTCACTCCATTTGCAGTATAATTTTCGGTGTTTCCGTGCTTCACTGGCGCATAATAAAATTATCGTGGGCAGTAAAGTGGCTTCTATCCCCCAAGTGATGTGATATATGAAGAGATGAACCTCTCACTCTCCCCTCCATCCAGGCAGCAGATGCTGGTTTTTTACCCCTCCACTCTGTCCAGAGAGCTAAGTGCTTCGCAAAACGTTTCTGTTTCTACAAAACTACCACAACGCAATGCACCTATCTCTCATACTTATGGATACATACATATGTGTCATTTAACGAGGTAAATAAATAGTAACTGTGTCGTTATTGTGTGTAGCTCTGGAAGACGGAATCTGGAATTAAATGGGCTGTGTCCGGGGTTGGAAAATGTGCGGTAATGGGTTCCCCAGTTCCCGGGCGGGATTAAGATTTTGGAACAAGGATTTAGTTCTTTAAAACTCCTCAAGGGAGTTTTTAAAGGGGAAACCCCCAGAGAATTCAAATAAATTTCAAATATTATTATTCACGGTTTGATGTACTCTTTGAAATTACAATTAGTGCTTTCCTAATAATTCGGTGGGAGATCACTTTTATCCTAGATCTTTCTTTTGCGGGATCCAAATTCCTGATTCCTTGCTTTCACTTTTACAGGAGTCCCCGGAAAATACCTGATCTCGAGATTCTGACCCAAATTCCAACCCCGACATTTTTCCTCCTGTACTATCAAACTGCCATAATGTGTATCTCTAGATACGGTGTTGACGGTGACATAGTGTATAAATCTCAAGTACTTACTTCGCCTGGAGTAAACCATTTTTTATTTCATTTCCCCTTGTTTCTCGACATTACCAACACCACAATTTACATATATATGACATATAACGTACGACTTGAAAGACTTTTAATAAATATCCAATATAAGATATCGGAAATGAGTAAAACTGTCAAAGGAATCGTCTTTAAGATTCTCTTTTACCTTCGCCATTTCCCCTTCCACTTTTACTTTAGTCACTTCCAAGTATACTCTCAGTGAATCCTTGACGGCTTCCTTCCAATTTTTTTCCTCTTGACGATTTTTATCAGCATTTATGCCGAACAACTACTAACTCAGCATAACTGCGGAGAAGCATAAGTGGTACTTTCTTCCCCGAGAGTTTCGCAGTTCTGCTCCCCTACAAATAAACAAATTTAAGGAGCAGCGGGGCGATGCGGCATCGTCGCCATCTCCATCTCCTTCCTTATCCTCGCCTTCTTATATGCTGCTGGGTGGCTCCTGGGTTTCTCCCTCTAGCTGGTTGGAAAGTTATAGCTGGGAAAGGGGCGAAAGCAGGGAGAGACAGAACCAGAGGGCGACGCTCCGTGGAACAAGTTGGTGAGTGAACAATATGATTTCCACTCCTATTAACGGCTCCATTACCATACCTTTACGGAGTTGCTGAACCTTTCCCCGTATAACAAATAATACCTACTTCTTAATAAAGTTTCCTCCCTACCTACTTTCAATTGGAGGATGTGAGTCGGCACGTAACATGCTTTTAGAGGCTATTAGTTTTTCCTGGAAAAATTTAGCAGATAGTTTCATGGTGACTGGTAGTGTAATGTAACATGCAACAAGGCTTCCTTTCCGACAATCGAAGCAGGGGAAAGGCTATGTAAACTGGAGCAGCAGCAGCATCCAATAGAGCATCGAGGAACCCCTCTTTTCCCTCATTTTATTACTCTCCAAAAATGATGTCTATATTTTAACAATTTTCTATCTATTTCATATCTATCATCTTCCTCAACATCAAACTAATTTTTCCATCTTCTAAAAAATGATGAAAAGACACGTTGCCGAAAAGAATATGGATCGATTTGAGCTTTACACTCAAGAGAGCAAAAGTGTGTGTGATTTCCATGTTTGAGTTTCACTTGGAGGACCCAAGTCATTGACGACGCTTTTTATTTCCTCTCTATCACCACCATCCTCTTTCTCTCCCATTCTCTCTACTTGCTCCAATATATGTTGACTGGCAATACAAAAGTGGTGTTCATATTCTTCCTCTCATCTCAACCTAGAACCTTGTTAAGTAGACATTTAATTTGAGACGATGGAAGTGTGCCGCAGAATTCATAAGTAAAAGTACAGGATATATATATAAAATGCTCCACTCAAATTATACAACTATACAACAGTATATATTGATGTGCTTCTTATAGGATCCCTTTTTAATAATCAAAATGCTTGTCGACGAGGTTCCTCTTCTCATCTATTGATCTTTTTTCAGTACATCTCAACAATTTATTTCCTCTCCTCTAGATTTTTATGTGATGATTTGTGTTTTGACATCGTTCACAACACGTTACAGTATCATTTCTTTAAAAAAAACAACGAACAATCATTTTCCGTTTCACTTTATCTCTCGTTTTTTTACACATTTACAAATGTGTATGTATGTATGTATATGTATATATCTAACAGGAATTTCCTTTTCACAATGGCTCACTGTTTGTAGAAAAGGTACGCTATATGTATATTTCCTTAAACGAATAGTGTTGTTTTCAGTGATTTTTGTTGAATATGTCATGATGATTTAAAAATAGTGTAACGATAGTCTTCACCCATCTTGGGGGTTCGCGTCATCATATTGCGCATTTGTTGAAAATCGGGTTGACGGCGTTTCCAGGTAAAATTCAATTCTTGATCTCCACCTCCGTCTCCTTTTGAAGCTTCACGTATTTTTTGTAACGATACTGTAGTGTGTCCACCAGTTGCTCTTTCATGTTACCTGTAAAAATAGAACAATAAAAGATCAAAGGTTATCAAAAGGTCTTTGGTCTTTCAGCCATGCTTTCAGTCCATTTCCGGTATCTACGTGCGTAGGTATTGCTAATTATAATGGAGTTGGATTGGAAGGATTCTTTCCCAACCTACTTACGTTTTTCTAATAATGGCCCTTAATTGGTATTAAAACCTTCTTCAAGGGTATAAACTGCCACTGATACTTATTTCAATAATTATGGTAAGTGCAGTGTGTGGACTTAGAAAAAGACACTCTATTTAATTTAATGATCTTCCCTCGCCATTTCCAAATATCCGGATTGAATTTTATATACCTATCAAGTAGGGCTAGATTTCAAATATTATTTATCATTCCTTGTTCTCTTTGAAAAATATACATACCTAGTTTATAAAAGATATATATATATATATATATATATAAATATGAGAAAAAACCGCTCTAAGGGGATTTGTATAGTAATAATAATAAGCTGCTCATCAGAATTTTAAGTCGTTGTCAGACCAGGCGCCATACGTCAGAGTTTTGAGAAAGCATCATTCCTGCTTTCACCATATTTCGTTGAATAACAACTACTCTCTGCTTGTTAAAACAGGCTTTCCCCCATAATATCCTCCCGATCCTTTTTGAGGAAATAATAATTACAGGTTTGTATTTGTAAATGAGTAAGTATGGTGAATCCGGGAGGGAGAACAGTGGGAGTGGGAATCCGGTAAAAATGCAAAGCTCCTTTCCTTGAAGCCCTCAATCCCATCCCAATCCCGCTGATGAGTGGGCAACAACGTTTAGTTACAAAAGAGGAAATTAGAAAATCTGACGATGATGATGATGATGAGAATGAATGATGGGAATGTACTATACTTATGGGAAATGGAAAGCACTTGAAGTTATTAAAAATGTAGCAGCGACTTTGCTTCGATTGTAGCAGCGGAGGGGGATTTGTTATTAAAAAGGGGAAGGTTCCAGTTTCGCTAATCTAGTCATTGACTACACTTTGCTAGGCATTCTTACTCATCATCAGCCTCTCCCAGTTAATTACACGCTAAGTACACCTCATTATCATGTAATTAACACCTACTAATTGTGTTAAGAAGCAAGGATACTACATACTACCTACGCGTCGTGACATGACTAACAACAACAACAAGCAAATTGGCATTTTCTCCTTCCATCCTCTAAGCTTTCGCTTAGTTTTTAAGTGGGAGAGTGAGGGCGGTGGTGGGAAAGGGGAGAGCTTCCTTCCTAATTCCTCTTTCACCACCGCCGCACACGCATACGCAAGCAGCAGTCTACGTCTACGTCTACTATACACACCTACTTAGCGCTCGTCGGGCATAACTGAATTGGAGGCTACTTATTCAGAAAACTAAGGAAATAAAAAATATGTCCGAAGAATCAGGCTTACCTTGACGAAATGAATTGTTGACGACGAATGTAGGGAATTGTTTCGCGACGTCGTCGTCCTGTGTGTATGTGAGTGAGTGAGTGAAGTGAAGGGTGCGCGTTGTTGGTACTTTCTCGCAGGTATTTTTTTCATATATATTTAATAATAAACACCTTGCTTGCTGCTCAGCACTCTGGCTTCTTCCTTTGTTTTCCAACGATGATACTGATGATCTGCTGATGACAAATACGACGATGCCCAAAACCACAAATAGTAATATTGTGTGACATTTTGGGTTCATCCATCCACGAGGACGAGGAGAATGGAACAACGGTGTCCCAGTCGAGTCTACACACATACTCATTTTTTTTCGCTTTTAAAACTCACGGATGAACATGATGATGATGATGACGATGACGAAGATGATGATGATGATTTTCGAAACCAAATCAAATCACGGAGGGAACTTCTTCATGTGTTTGCGTGTGTTGCAGAGTTACAGTTGAACGTAAAGCTTGGACTGTGACAAAGTTTTTTTTTTCCTGTTTTAAAGTAGTAGTAGTAGTAGTAGTTTTCTGTTTGAAACGGTGCATTATTTTTTTGTGTTGTATGTTTCTCAGTATAGTTAAACGCTTAACAGTTCAGCTCACTATTGCACAGTCACTTCTTACAAACCATTTTGTTCTTTTTCGCAGACGAAAGTTGTTCCTGTTTTTTTTCCATATCCAAAAAATTCCACAATTTTGTGTTACACAATAGATATATATATATCTAGGCGTTATATATATTCTATTAAAACTTACACATTCTACAACAGTTTGTCCCGAGAGAAGAAAAAAAAAACAGAAAAGAGAGTGTACCATTTCACACGACGATCCTTCTTTTACATACATACACACTGAAATACATAGTTTTTTTTCGGAATGATTGATGTGAAAGAGAGAGAGCCTCCGAAACGTGAGGCGTCCTTTCCGCTGCTTTCTCTCTCTCTCTCTCTCTCTCTCTCTCTGTATATATAACCTGGTATATATATATATATAATATTGTAGTTTTTTCTGTACTAATAATAATAGTTAATATAATAATAATGATAATAATAATAAAAGTTTTTTTTATCCTCAATTGCTCTCAGCCACCACGTAGAAAAAATGTTCATCAAGCTCCATAAAAATGTGTGTGTAATGGAGATCTCATGTACACCAACCAACGGCGGACGAATATTAACGAACGAACGATAACAACAACTTTTTGAATTACCAGTAAACATGAGTAAGTAACACAATTTTAATGTACATCTTTCATTGATAATAAAAAAGTTGACGATGGGGAGACAATCCCGAGACCCACTGTAAACGTTTGTTTAAGAAAAAAAGAAAGAAAGATGTGTGAATCCTCACCAGAGAGTTAAGACAATAGTTTCGTTTTTTTTAGTAAAATCAACAAATTAAGGGGAAAGAGGGGTGGAAACTGGAGGAAACTCTGAAAAAAGGAGACAACTGACAAATTTGTTTCTCAGACGCCTAACCATTTCTTCTTCTTCTTCGTCTTCTCAATATATATACGTACGGACTACCAAAAAAAGTGGGTTTCCAAATATTCCAAAAATAAGAAGTTGTACAATACGGAGCAGTGTGTAGTTTAGTAGTAGTTTTTTTTCATATAATGTAATAAGTATATATCAAAGTGATGATAATGCCACTAACAATCATAGTAATAATATGAATAATGTAAACACGACGAGAATTTAATGTAATTATACTATTTATATAGTGATAATGATGATGTAACAATATTTTTTTAATAATTATGTACGTGTATGTATGTAAGTAGTAGTATGGTTCAATGCAGCATCATACTGTTTTTTGTTTTTTATCATACAACCTGATCCGAAGTCAAAAGAATATATTTATATATTGTATTATATATAGATATATGTATTTAGTTTTAAATGTTGTATTCATAAAAGAGTCTGTTGTCAGGTGGGAACAGCACGTGTTATATAATATGAGGGCTCGGTCCACCTGTTTTTTTTTATATCCTTATATATCTTAAGATTTAATAGTTTGAATATTCCTGTGTCGTAGCTTATTATAGCTTCTTTCTTTCCATTAACTCTGTACAATGTAGTAATTACACTATAGATAATCTTACACATTTAGTATGTATATATTATTTATATAGATGCATTTAAATATACAACCAAACCACAGACGACGACACCGCAGGAAAGTTTTATAACTGAAATATTGACTACTATTTTGGTGGTGAAAATCAGTTTTTTCTTCTTCTTTCTGCTTCTTCTTCTTCTTCTTTATATAAATCTGTCTCTTCAACTAGTTAGCACGACGACCGACAAACACCTTTTGGGTTTTTTCGCTCCTGTTCGTTGTAACAATATTATGGTTTATATAACTTGTCGATATATTTTGGGGAAATGAAACCTATAATATGGGTTTCATTCTTTATTTTTTCTTTTGTGCTGTGTTTGTAAATCTGTGTGTGAGTCTTTGTTCACCACCAACCAACCATCACTCGTACCAAAACTCTATCCTCAGTTCAGTCCAAAGAAGAGCTTCTCTTTTTCCATTATATCAATCAGTTTTGTTGTGTATTAATATAATATATAGGTTTATGTTATTATGCAAGTAGTGGTTTTTATATATATCATTATTGTTTCTCAACGGGAAAAATGACTGTCTTCCTTGTAAAAAAAAACACGCACAGTGTAGCAGATATTTTTGATGTCGACGAAGTCAGTATATTTTCAAAGTTGATGCTGATGCTGGTTTTTTTTGTTGATGTTGTTTGGAGTCGTTGAAGTGAAGGAAATATATACGCGCTTCTTCTGTTTACATAGAATTACGTACAACTGGTAATATAGATAGATACTTGCTCGTCCGAAACAATAAGTTACTGCATAAAGTAGTCCGGATGTTCAGGGTCTTTCTCGAACCTTTTGGCTTCTTCTTGCATGCTCTCTTTTATTTTCAGAATTGCAGCCGACTCATTCTGCTCCTGCGATACAACAGAAATGAGCAGGCATTTTTACAGTGAGCCTTCTATCTACTGTTTTCCCATAATTTTGACAGCTTAGAGAATTACATTTTCAGGAGGTCCTCCGAATCCACCCAGATTGTACTCAGTTATCGATGAGCCTCCGTCATCTCGAGGTGTGCCTGGCCCATTTGCTGGTGAGTTTTTCATATCCATACCATCACCATTCATTACAGGTGTCATTCCGGGTCCGAGAGGTGCCATCGGTCCACCCTCTGGGCCACCAGACATTGGAAAGTCCTTCAAAGAGGAGAAATGCGCAATGGTAATATATGTAATTTTCTGTTGACATCCTGGAGGGAGACATTATGAAAAAGTGTATAACTTACGCCTGAAAGAGATCCACCAGGAACTGGTTTCATCATCCCATACATATTTTCACCGCCAGAGCTAGACGAATCTATTGTTTTTTTTTGTACAAAAAGCAACAGAGGGAAAGAAAGCATCTAGTGAGTTCATCCATTCTGTCTAGTTCACATAATGCAATAAGAAAACTAATAATAATGCGTTTTTTTATCTAAATAGTTTACCCTGCGGACTGGGCATTATCGGCGTTCCGGGACCTGGTGGGCCAGCTGAGCCCGGAGGGCCCCCATAATTACCAGGGGACGAGGAATTATAATTCATGGGCTACGTGAGAAAAAGCAATTTGACGAATTTAGGAATGTTGTAATCTACTTGATTCCGGAAAACGGAAAAGGTTTCTTCGAAAGGAGATGTGAATGGTCTTGAATAATTCCTTACCGCTGACGTATTAGGCGGCCACTGAGGTCTTCCAGGTCCGGCCATTGACATAGGTGGCATGCCAGGACCGCCAGGGGCACCCGGAGGAGGACCTCTCATACCTGGACCTGGACCATACGATGGACCCAAAGGACCCATTCCTGGGCGTGGTGGTGTCATTCGAGGCCCCATCGGAGCCATACCTCCAGGTCCTATGAAAATAATCGTAGCGGTTATTAAATGGGGGAAGTTGAACGTTTTTAAGAGCGACGAACACAAAAACGTTTTGCAAATGTTGCAGCAGACGGAGACACAATGGGGCAAGATAAAAGTAACTTCTGAGATTCAAAGCGACGACAAAATATTATGGTGGACCAGGATTTCTAATAATTAATTCCATGAACGTGCAATAGTATGTAACAGACACAAAAAGCAAGCAAACAAACAGAACCTTGAAGTGTAATTCATACCTTGCCATGCCACAAAGTCCCCGCCTTCCCCTAAGAATCGATCATCAAACAGAGCAGCATTCATAGATCAGTGTTACATATTAGAAAGGAAAAAGGTATCAAATCCTATAGAGAAATATCTACAGATTGTTGTGACTAATTATGATGAGCAATTGATTTTTTTTAATTTATAAAATGTGACTTAAGTATGTTGTTTATTTTACTCATTGGTTCCCTGGCGAAACAAATGATAGCGAAAATCCCACAACCGTCGAGGAAAGCTTTTATAAGAGCGATAAAACTGAGGAGAAAGAAATATTTTTTTGTATTAGAAAACACTTGCCTTGTCTGTTTGGATCCATTGGTCCCGGCATCATAGGTTGACCAGGGGGCTAAAAAGATAAATGTTCCCAGAACGTTTTAATTTATTACCATGTTCACCGTGACACACTATTTGAATGCAAAAAGCTGTAGAGCTCCAAACCCACCCCATATTCTCGTAATGAAAGACTTACTCCATTGAAATCGCTTCCCATTTGAGGTAATCTTACACCAGGTCTAGGCCCACCTGGAGGATATCTGGGACCCATGAATGGCTGCAATGTTCAAACATTAATAATAAACATTAGCTTGAACTGCTGACATACCACTGACCCTACCCTACTCTGATTTTCTCAGCTAATGTACAATGGTTTCTCCTTACTTGATTTGATAACATCTGAGGAGGAGGTGGTTGGGAATGTGGGGATGGCTGAGATGATGGATGATTCGGTGGCGATGGTCTCATGGTAGAATTCTAATCAAATCAGTAGTCAGATTCGAATCAAAATGGCATAGTGCACAATCAAGGAAGTGGCTAACTAATAATCTTGTGGATTTAATCTTACAGGAAAAAATCCTGGACCCATTGGTCCACCGGGCATGCCATCGCTAGGGGGCATTTGACCCATCGGGCTTGGTGCTGGACCGGAGTTCTATAGTTTGGCACAAAACACCACGTACAAATGTAATGCAATTATTATTATACGAGTTCGCGGGATGCTTCTTTAAACTTTACTACTTAAGGACTTCAGAACTTACGTGTGCAATGCCATTTACACCGTACCCTGAATTTACAAAACCCTGCAAACCATCAAAATCCCACATGTGATCAATACTATTTACGTTGCGCTTCTTTTTTAAAGAAAATTATTAACTTTGTTGGATTTTCCCCAACAAGACTTTCGTTTCATGTTTCATTCAACTTACATAATCATGAAATGCTTTAGCTTCACTAGAATGTTCGCAAGTATCTCGACGTTCTGGCGCAGCACAATACAGGTCCCAAAACACACTACAAGAACCAAACCAAAAACCACGGGTTTCATTATTACCTATTATCATATCACTTAATTTCACACACTCACACACTTGTCTTCTTCCCCATACAACATCACACAGTTAGTCTTTCACACTGCTTTTTTAAACTCCACATTCATTCTGGATTGCTCTCCGTGAAAAAACTCGCCGCATGCAGCTTGACATGTCGTATGTCATATGTATGCCTCCTCCATCATATATGAATTTTGGAAATATGAAATAATATGTAGTACTTACCACCACCACGAATGTAGAAACCCAGGAGGCTCCCCTAATGTGATATTCTTCTCCCATCGGATCTATTAATTAAAGTGATAAAATTGAGAGAATGACATGTTGACCCTATTACCTCACTAGCCCCCTCCAACTGACGACATTGGTTCCTCTACTCATGAAACTAGCCAAAAACCAACGCCAAACACCTGAACAAAGCTCGCCGCCGCCGAACAGAAACAACTTTGTTTTATTTTATATGTATTTTCTACAGCACTCACCTCAGAAAGGAATGTTTGGGCGGCTTTCTGCGCTCCTACATGAAGCAAATATTCATAGACATACAAGGCTAACCTAAAATATAGCACAAACCAGAAACGACACAATTAGTAAAGAAAGACAACCGGGCCTTTTCCCCTCCAGCTGACCCAAGGGCTTCCCCCTCCAAACAAGCCATCATCCTCCCCCCACGAAACAAAAATCCGCACTCACTTTTCTCTGGCCTGTGCGTCCGAGGGGACAGTTGAACTTTTCCCCTTGGCATACATTGTCGATGGATTAGCGTCGGTGAAACTCTTTGGGGCGACAATTTTTCCGGATTTTCCAGATACTGGCCGTTTCCTCCACAAAAAAATATCAAATCCCGAAAGGAAGGGGGGGAAACCGCAAGTCCCTCCACTGTTTTACACTCCAACGAGCCCTCCTCCCTGTACCTTGTCAGTCACCCTGACTGTTTGTCTCCCAAGGAAAAACAAAAAAATTTCTTTACCCCGTCTCGCACTTTCCCAAATTACACCCTTTTCTATCACACACACTTTCCTTCACACACTTCCAAAGAGGAGTCTGCCAACAACCCCCGTTAAACTCGTTTGCAAAATGCTTGCCGTTGTCTCCAAACCGTTGTCTCTTATTTCTGTCTCCTCTATCTATCCCCTGACGTGCCTCATGATATCGTCATCCCCTTTTCAGCAGTGCAACAAAAGCCAAAGTATTATTATTACTATATTATTGTTTCACTAAAAACACTTATCCTTAGTTAACTTTTTCCCCGTTTTCGTCGTGTGCCCTTCTCTCTATAAAACTTTTTTTACCAGCCCTGCGTTACCACTACTTTAGTTATCAGTTAGCACTGAAAGTGTAGCAGCAGTGGACCTATTACATATTAGTACTATTTTTTTCCCTACATGTATTTTACACGACCCAGCAGCAGCACAGCGAGATGCTTTCAGAGTTTTATACTACTACTGCTTTGCTGTTGCCTACGATGTTTGTTGGTGATGGTGATGATGATGATGGCTACAATATCGTTCCGTGGTAGCGGAAAGAAAAAAAAAGCTCACAGGAGCAGTATTCTCTCTGCTCTATCGTCTATGTTCTCTTAGTTCTGTATAGCGAGTCTTGCTTCTTGTATGCCTCTAAAGTCTTCTCTCTTTTTTGATGAAAAAAAATAAAAGAACTCTGTACTACAATATCTTGCCCTCTCTTTTGCTATAGCATAGCAGCCAGGAGCACAGTAGAGTACGTACGTACGCGTTACGTACACATTATAGAAGAGGAGAAGAGAGCCGTTTTAGAAGAGAACAACACTTTTGGATGTTTTAGTTTAGTAGTAGAGTTACGAAAAAGAGTAAGAAGGTAAAACGTGAAGCATCTAAAAAAGAAAAAAATTGCTGATAAAACCCTGTGTTTTCTCTCTTGCTCTCTACATGTCTGACAGAGTGAGTATTGCCAGCCAACATTGCTCCCTTTTCCCCCTGTTCTTCTCTTTACATTCAGCTCAGAATTCAGATAATATTCAGATGCACACACAAGTTGGCCACACTTGAGAACTAATATTATATATCCCTTTACCTTTTGCCTTGCTTGCATGCATTCCCAATATTATTATTGCAACCAGCCAGCCAGCCAGCTTCAGTTCAGTTCATAATAGCACCTCAGCAGCTCACAGCTCAGTACTCCTTTTCGCTTTTTTTTTCTTTCCTTTTGGCTCAATATAGATAGAATAAAATGGTAACGTTACATAGGAACTCTCATCCGTTCCATACTCTCCTCGGTTGCGTCGTTTAACACGTTACCTTTGTGTATGAAAAAATACTCTGCTCGCTCTGCATAATGTATACGGACAGAGACGGACGGACGGACTGCACACAAAACCAAAACCGTACTCGCATGTCTCGCATATCGCATAATAATAATACGACATGCATGCTCCTCGCATTTCATATATCAGAGAGCAGAGCAGGCTCCGCTTTTTGGAGGAGTTTGCAATAATGCAGTGCAATGGAGGAATACAGAGTCGTCAGAGAGAGGCATTCTTCGCTCCGTGTCCTTTACAGAAGGATTTTATTATTATTTTTTCCCTTTACAGAGATGAAGGGAAATAAAATGTATATGTGGACTGTGTGTGGGGATGGATGATCCTGAAATGTGAAGCGGACTAGTACGGAAACGTAACGTAGCCAAAAGAAAGATCTTACTTACGTACGTATCGTATGTAAGTATGTGCTTTTCGACTTCGACTTCGACTCAAAATCACAACCTCAACTCAAGCAACGGCCGCCGCTATGCACTATACTCTCCTCATCATCCTCTCCGTTTCCCACGATACAGAATAAGTCTTTTGATGAACAGAGAGGAGAGGAGAGGAGCGAGCGAGAGAGAACACATTCTTTTTCATAATATAGAAAACTTGTGTGTCTGTGCATGCATATCCTCGTCGTCTGTGAGTGTAGACATCAACATCATGATCATCAGGATGATGATCATCATCACATCACATCCCAGAGTTTCTGCACTCTCGTCGTCCTGAGCGGATGAACGGAATTGAGCAAAGCAAAGCTTAAGAGATAACAGTGAATATATCCACACTGCTCCTCAGTTACACACATTTTCTATATGGAGAACAACCAATGAAATGCATCAGTTGTTCATGTTACACTTACACTATATATATGAGAGAGAGAGAGAGAGAGAGAGAGAGAGGAGCAGGAGCACAAGATATTTTTTTTTCACAAAAAAACTCTTTTTTTTTCTTGTGTACTATGTGCTCAACATTATATTAAATCCAAAAAGTAAAATCATGGTATGAGATAAATGTATGTGCTATGCTATGCTATGGATGCGTGTGTGTGTGTGTGTGCCGTACTTTAAGAGATCAAACTTTTTGGGTTGCATTGCATGATGCATAATATTATATTATATGTATTATTATATGATATGCTTTGGGAAACAAGCAAGTACCGATACATTTTTCCCCTCTGTTGATGTTACTACTCTTCTGCTCTCCACCAAATGTGCAAGGGTTATATATGGCGATATGGAGGGTTCAAAAAGGGAAAAAAGGGCAGTAGTAGTTACTTAGGATAGCCGTGTAGTCTGTATCATGATCACGGCGATGTGGTAGTAGTGGTGCTTCCCCCCAAAAAATACATGGAGTAAAGCTGAGAAAAACTCTCGTGTGTTCAACTCTGTTATCGTCGTCGTCATATGTAACCGATTTTCTTAGAATGGGTCAAGTACGGTGAGCCATACTTGGGTCTTGTTTTAACTCGAAAGAGAGAGAGAGAGAGAGACAGATCTACAAAATAATGCTGCTTTGTCGTCTTATAGTAGCAGTGTGAATTTTTCCAAGCAAAAAGACAAAAAAATAAGAAGAAATTTCAATGTGTGGTGGGGATGCATTAAAGGATGCACGTTCCTGTTGTGTACAAAACATGCTACTTTTTTGTGTATTTATATTTTATCATTTGCTTGGTGGGCTGCGGTGTTCAAGCTTGGATGTTGGTGGTGCCTAAAAACATATCCCAAAAACTTGGATATATGTATCATCATCAACAACATTGAAAACATTTTTTTCTGAAAAAAATATCGAGAAAAATAAAATATATGTTTGGGATTCTTCTTGCAATGCACTTATGTCTCTGATATGATGATGATGATAACCTATAACGTGACGTTGTTGCGTTGGGTATGGATGGGATGATCACTTGCTGAGGAAAAATGTGCTTTGTTGGCAGCAGGCGTAGGTATGCATTGCTAAGCTAACGTGGCAGGCAGGGGCACCGGAATTGTGGTAGCATGGACTTTTGGGAACTTGTGCAATTTAGCAAAATAAATGCTAACAAGTCGATAAGTACTTATGTATTTTCTAAGCAGCTCAAAAATTTTAAATTATATCAAATCTCACAAGTCTTGACAGAAGTCTTGTAGCTTTTAAAATGCATTGACAAAGATTTCCGAATTCAAAGGGGGTAACAGGGGTAAATTTTTCAGTGTCATCACGAGTACATATTTAAATATATTGGCTAATGATTAGCGTTGGAATATATAATGGGATTTTAAGAAACCTAGTTACACAAATTGTTAGCAAATTGCCTATATATTTTTTCTCCCTCCATCCACCAAAAACTATATGAATATGAATAGTCAAAATGTTGCACGTAACGTTAAACGTAGTTGGTTGGTAGTATTAGTATTGAATTTTCTGCGTATGGAATTTCTTCATAATATAATATAATATGTTATTCATGTGCATGTATTTTTTGCCTTGGAAAAAAAGTAAAAACGGAATGGAATGGAGTTGTGTCGAACGAAGTGTATTGAAAAGCGTGCGCTACCGTACTACCATGTTGTTTAATGCTCTTTAACTTCTCATAAGAAGAATACTTACTGCTCGGCTGCTGCAGTCCTCCTGCCTGATGCTTTCCCATGCTGTGTGGCTATTTAAACTCAAAAAAGTATCTTTAGTAGAGAGGGTTACCTTGTTATTACGATTATTGCACGCTCACACTACATCTTTTTCTTCTTCTTCTTCTGTACCAAAATAATATCATTTCCATTCTCAGCCTTGAACACGAGTAGTGGTCATTGGTTTTTAAGAGAAGATGCTGTAGCTGATGCTGTATTTTTTTTAAAGGAAGAAGGATATGTATGAAAGAAAATCATGCTGAAAATTATGAAAATACCATACACCTTTGTATTTTTCTCAAGACTTGGCCGAGGTTAGCATAGTACGTAGTGAAGAAAAAAACTACGTAAAACTGGCTAATATGCTATAATATTATGCTATAAGAAAAGAGACTAGCTGTCATTTTGAAGATGTTTTCTTGCAGGGATTATATTATTATTACGAGTTTCATAATATGCATTTCCCGACATTCCGTCTGCAAAGGTTTTGTAAGCCCATTTCTTAGCGGCGCGGCGGAAAAGGGAGGACAGCGAGCATAAAAAATCATGGACTATTAGGTTTTTTTTTGAGAATCCAGAAAAAAGAAGGTTTCTCTCATCTAAGGTACCCGTCGTCATCATGCAATGTCAGTGTATGGCTCTCAGAGTACACGGGATGTCCTTATTATTATCATCATCAGCAGTACCCTGCGACTCCCTGCGTTGTCTCTCACTTTTCATGAGTCAGTCGTAAAAAATTCTTTTGAAATCATCAGCTATTCACTGGAATAACCCAGTTATTGAGGAAATACAATTGAGAGAAGCACGTTTTTGACATCAATTCAACTTTCATGAAAGGCCTTTCATGAAACAAGAACTCAAGGTAAAACTTCAAACTTGCGAACGAGCGAGCGTGAAGACTTATAAAACTAACGGGAATGTGTATGATGTTAGTTGCTACTACAACACGCAACATTCTAGGAATTTTTTATCGACGAATTTCTAATCCATCCTAACTTGCCCCAAATAACGTGAGTAGGATGGAATATCGCAATGGGAGAGCATGTATCCATAATATTTATTTTCAGAACAGTCAGAAACGACACAACGACGAATTCGGTCTCTGCTGAGTTCTCTCCAGAGTTCTGCTCGTAGGGAAAGCTGGCTGGACACAATTCCAGTCCATGCTGCTGACATTTGCGACAAAAAGGAAAGATTGCACCTTTCTTCGTGTGCACGACAAGCGACCGTGTGGTGGTTGGTGGTAGCGCGAGCGAGCGAGCGAGCACTCCACGCTTTTCCTCCTTTAAAGCATACGGACGGAGCGGCCTCACACTCCACAACATTCTCCCTTGTTTTACATGACACAAAAGAAAAAGTTGGTAAAAGATTGAGTAAAGTATGGAGTGTAAATGTTGGCCGTGTAGCTAGCTTGCAGCGTGTAATGGTACCAGGGTTGTGCGAGTTCCCTGAAACCGGGAACTTGTGCTCAAAGTGGTTAGTTGTACAAGTAAAAAAAAAACTCTCTCCGCGGCGGATGATGATATACATGATGTCGGTTTTTGAGTCGGGATATATGCATGCCATTGTTCATGCCACCGCTACTATAATATTGTACGGTGATGCTCCCCATTTAACGGTACACACGGTTGTTACATGGCTGGCACATACGGGCTTTTACCAACCAGTGTGTGTTGTGTACACGGCATTGCTTGCTTGCTTGCATGTGATAGCGACTGACTAGGATCTACTAAATCTGAGTGTGGTAGAGGTGGCTAGTAGTCGGTGGTTAGGTGGTTGTCTATTTGGTTTCATGCTAGTGAAACGTACAAAAATCCCTTTCCCCACCGAGGAACAGCTAGAGGAAAACCTTACAGCAATGTTCGAGAAGCAGGAGGAGGAGGAGGAGGAGGAAGCACGGTGGTGCTGCTGCTATCTTATACCATACACAGAGTGCCCCATGAATGTCTGTCTTCTTCTTGTGTTTCGTTCCACACACGCTCTGTTGCATTCCAGTCTATGCTTTCACCACACACAACAACCAAAAAACTAGCTAGCTAGCTACCCTACGCTTGAGGGAAGGTTTGGTTGGCGATTTTCACGATGGAGGGAACTCCTCAAAAATCCCATGACACTCGTGCTTATCATTAGCCTATCATCGCCAAACTATCATCATGTCTCTCTCCTGTTTCACTTGTGTTAAATAATAATATTTGCATTTCTATATCCCGGTATGTTTTTTCTCCTGAAATTTCCTCCTCTCTAGCTCCTACTAGTTACATATATCATAGATTATGTGCAATCATGTGTAATGCATCTCAATATCTACCGTTCTTGTAGTAGTCAACATTTTTATGCCATTTTTTTCTCCAAGTCTCGACTTTGACGTGGCTTTTATGAATCCTGTGGTTACTCCACATGTACAACTATGTGGAGGCGGAAAAAGGTAGAGAGAATATTATGCAAAATATGTTGGCATTTTGCTACACATACAATAATACTATATCTTATCCTCAAAATGGTTTTGCTGATTAAGGGTTGTCCTCTCCTCTCGTCTCACTTGGAAGGAAGGAAAAAAAAACTTTTTCCTCTATTGACAGTAAGTCATCCTCAAAGCTTCAGGTAGAGCTTCAGTTTTTATTATTATTCGCCTCGAGCATATTATGCATATACATCCATTCCACACAATATTTAAAACTGACAAAAAAACTGCTTTCTTTCCTATGAAAAAATTCTTTCTACGGTTAGGTTATTTAACTCAATTTTTGCTCGACAAACTTCGGCTGATCATTCGACTGAGAGAGGAAAAAATATTCACCACCAGCAGAGAGAACCATGAATGCTTATATGTACAGACAGACACAGAGACAGGAGTCCAGGAAGAGCAAAAGTGCAAAGAAAAAAATATCTGTATCTCCCGTAGTAAAATGGAAAAGGTAGTGAGTTAGTGAGTGAGCGAGTGAATGATATGATGATGATGATGCGATGTTTATTCCCATAATATTCTCCCAAACTTGACGGTATGTTATGTCAGTTGTGTCAAGTGCACAACCAGACGTAACACTCCTGTCACAAAATGCCGAGGAGAAGAAGAGCACCATGAAATCAAGAATGGAGTTGCTCCACACGTACGAATATATCTATATACATATTATTCCCCTCTCATCTTGACATGTAAACCTCAAGATTAGCGTACTGTGTCCGTCATGCCAAACAAAATCATTTTCATGGCAATTACATAAAAAGCAACAATTGACATGTCACCCTACACCTTCTTGAGCGTCCTCCTCTTGACTGCACGAAGATGGTGAACAAAGTGAAAACCCATATTATAGCCCTCCTCCATAATATGTAAAAGCAGAGAGTTTGCATGAAAACGCGAAACTCAGAGAGTTAAGCGTGGAACGAGCGGGTATAGTTGTAGTAGCATGCATTGTCTTCTGATGACGGAGAGAACGAATCCTATCCTCCATGGAATTTTTTTTCAGGGTGCACAAGAAATAAAGGAGAGAAAAAAATCCTTCGGCATTCCAAACTTTTTCTTGTCAAAAAATCAGTAGTCAAAGCAAAATACACGAGCAAGAATCCTCCTCTCTCTCTCTCTCTCTCTCTCTCTCTCGAGGTATAAAAGTGTCTAAAAAAATCGACCGCTTTCTTGCTAGCGTATTTTTTTCTCCTCTTCTACTTCTTTCCCTGAATATCTCACTCAGTTTTCCATGCTTCTCTCTGTTCAGTTCTGTGTGCTGGCTGGCTGGCTGACACAATGGTTCGGTTGCCTGGCCTGTGAGCACCGTGTGGGGAGAGAGAGAGAGAGAGAGAGAGAGAGAGAGAGAGAGAAGTTGCATTATTACATAGAGCAACTTGTAAACATTTCTATAACTACTAGTACGACGAGTATCTCCGGCTCCGGCATTTTTTTCCCTTTTGCCGTGATGATGATGCTGCTAATGCTAGTCACTCTAGTGATGGGGTAGAGGGGGGATAGTGGTAATAAGTGAGTTTGTAATAGTACCAGTTTGTTATTTTCTGATCGAGCAAAGTAACAGTACAGGAGGAGCAGCAGCACACATATATATAGATAGACACAACCACACACTTGAGAGTTTTAGTGAGAGCAGCAGCAGCATAGCAGCAGCGTGTTCATTTGCCACTATCCGATCTAGCAAACTCGGTTGAACAGACAGAAGATAGTAAATATATATATATATATGTTTATAATTATAACTATATGATGGCTATAAGAAGAATGCATGTAAGAGCTAGAGAGAGAGAGAGAGAGAGAAAAAAGTGTGTTTCAAAAACCTACCTTTTCGCTATGCACATTAAAAGGCACGCATACACACAAGCACACGGAACATTACACATTACAAACACCGTCCGTCCGTCCGTATATTCTGTATCCGTCCGTATAGGAACAAAGTTTTTTAGAAACCGTGTACTACAGGAGGATGGATAATGGGTATATCAAAATGTATCATTGGAGTGCATTGTTTTGGTCCCCAGTGTGCTGGCTCTTTGAATGCACGGTGGTGTGGTGATGGTGGTGGTGGTGGTGGTGGCGGTGATTGCATGGGTCGATTATTGCAGTTTCGGGAGATTTTGCATGAGTTTTGTTGAAATGATGGCAGGATAGTTGTTTTTTGGGGGAAAAAAGCATCCGACTGACTGCCGAGGTAGTTACTAGTTATCACAGATTTTTTTTTATTTCTGGAATATCTACGTACTTTAACTTTAACTAAGCTACTTGCAGATAATGTATGTACTACTACTGAAAGTATAATTATTTCATGATTTGCAAATTGGATTATTTCGTAAAAGAAAAAGTGGTGGAATGGCATCATGAATTGGAAAGGTATTAGTAACTTGAGATGAGTAACTATAGTTGAGTAAAAAATATTGTGTATTGAGTTACTATTTTTGTTATTAGAAGAAATTGATGATGATATGATGAAACGTTGTTTCGTTACGATGCATGGGATTTAAGTAGGGGAAAAAAATCAATGATGTTCCTCTAGTTTTCTTTCTCCTTTTTGACATTTCATGACGGTACGTAACGCAAGCAACGTAACGTGGTGATGATGGCGGTATATAATATGTGGTGAGCATGAGTAGATTCGAAGGTGTAGCGTGCACCCTCCCACGGCAACAGGAGTAGACTTGCGGCTCACGGCTTTTTTTTTTTCATTGAATCTTTTGAATGTTTACCTATTGAAAGCTGTGTATGGCAAAAATAGTGGAAGAAGGGTTGAGAATTTAGTGGAAGGAATGGATGGGGAGGGTTGCTATTGAAGAAGTCGATGTGGGAACGTGAAAATTACATACTTCCTTTCCTTCTATGCATATCACTCCTTCGCGTCCTCCTCCCTCTATTCTCATCTTCTGTCAATTTTTTTTTTCAAAAAAGCAACGTGGTGCGAACAGGGTCGAGATTTATTTTTGTGGACCTTGTAGTTGATTTGGTATAGAGTTCTAACTGGTTTTTTTTATTCCATAATGGGATTCAGGGGAAATTTGTATGGATTTGCTTTTAATTAAATGTTGACGTGCGAGGATATGATTGTGACAAGCGATGAAATTTTGAAATAACGTGACAGGTAACATGTAAATCCAGAGTTGTCACGACAAAAAATATCCAGTATTCAAATTAATTGCGATTCCGAATCAATGGGATATTCGCTATAAAAGTATTCATTAATGAGACCATGTCCCTTCTTTTGCACACATTTCCCAAAACCCTCACTCAATAGACACTTGAGGCTAAAAGGATTTTTCATTCAGCATACAAAATCTGGAATCCCCCTCACTCGTTCATCATTAAATGTGGAATTTGAATTGGTCCATGCACCTTCAATGACAACCAAAGATGAAAAGAAATATGCAAATATCTCTACGAATTAAAAAAAAATGATCAAGGATAACCCTTTGTCCATTTCGTCCAATTAACATTGGAGAAGAACCTCGTGTTTCCTTTCATGCATAATACGACTTGCTTCACCCTCCATTTCCAGTCCGTTTTCTTCAAAAGTCTCACACTCAAAAAAGTACTGAGGAAGGCCCGCAAGGACTCCACACACTGGCTTCTTTCCCACCAGCCTCAGATTTTGACGGAGCTCATAATACCTCCTCCTCACCATCACCACGTTGCTCAATAACGTGCACCTTTCCTTGAGACACAGAGATATGCATAGTACCCACATCATCATCATCATCATCATCATTTCATACAAACAAATATATGTACCTTATGAAACGTCTCTCTTTCTCTCTCTCTCTCAACTTATCAGAGTTTTCATACTTTGTTTTCGCTGAACATAGTGTTGTTAGTGTGGTGCACCCACATTTGCCGTATCATTGTCTCCTTCTGCTGCTTGCTGCTGATCTGGAACAACGCGCTAATAATAATAATCATAATAACAATAATGTTCCTTAATGATGATACATATGCAGGGAGCGAGCGACCGCTGCTGTGTTGATATATAAAAATGAAAAAATGATGCTTTTTAACCCGGTACACGGACGGACGACGGATTCTTCTTTTTTCCCCATTTTTTCCCTCAGAATTTTTCCTTTTTTTTCTCTTTCTACGATACATTTTACTCAGTTGAGCCAGTGCAGTCGTCGTCGTGGTGCTCTCGTGTAGTAGCTCAGCAATTCAGCTTTTTGACTCGGCACAAAACAACACGCCGTGTTTTACTTGTTGTACCATCATCATCATCATCTCTCTCTCTCTCTCTCGCTCTGCATCTCCTCGAAGAAAAAAGCGAGACGGATATATTCTTCTTTCTGTGTCTGTGTCTGCTGGCTGACTCTAAAAACCTTCGCTACAAAACATTATATACATATTATGCATGTATATTATACAGTTTTTTATAAGGTGAAAAACTAACTATAGAACGTCGACGTATCCGTTTTGCCGATATAATTCTCTCGTGTTGGTTGGATGTCTGTGTGTGTGTGTGTGTGTGTGTAGCGTGTGGTGACGACGAGTGTGCAGCTCGTTTTTGTTGTGCACTCCCCCGACACACACTACACACACACACACACAACTTCAATATTACTCACACATGTAGCAAAAGGGAAAAAAGGAGTAGATATATAAACTCTCTGCTGATGTGAGTTCGTCGTGGATATATATTAAATATGTGGTGGTGGTGGTGGTGGTGGATATGTATTTTTTCATAGTGATTTTTTTCACTTGGACTCGTCCATCGGCCAAATCGGATTGTGTGCATCTTTTTTCCCTTGCTTGCCTTCAAGTTAAAAAGAAAGCTTTGCACAGCCATATAGTTAGTAGCCATGCACTCGGCGGAGTCATCTATAGAAAATAAGGAACTTTGTTGTACAATGCAAAGGGCGAAAGGAAGGGAGGAAGGCGGAGAGAGAAGGATTTTAGTTTTTTGAAAAGAAAAGAAAAGAAAAATTTCAGCTGAAGGTGTTCCCCTTTTTAAAGTTCAAAATACATACATGAATTCCTTATAGAGTGAGGTGAGGGGTACCGGAGGAGCCGGAGACTTTTAAATACAGCCTCACCTCACTCACTACTGAGGATTATTCCTCATTATGAGGATCATGATTACCTATGTACAATGAGAAAAAAAGTCTTTATGCGGTGATGTGTATAGGTAGACTCGTTGTCATCCGAAATGTCATAGGGTTATAGACACGTCTCATTTGGGCGAGAGTGACATTGGAGGTATATGAGGAATTTTTTTTCCGTCTTGGAAAGAACTAAGAACGCAAAAAGAACCCTGATTTATATTTGATGTTGAAGAAATAGTAGGAAGCAAAATGCTGAATTCGGTGTGATATGTTATGTTGCCCCATACATACAACTGTTGCGTTGTCCACTTCCATATATCCAACCAGGTCACCATCATCATCACCATTTACCACCATGAATACATAATGTGGGCAAGAAAACAAACATATCATGGTCTAGAAAAAAATCATGCTGAATAACCATTTTGCTCTTTGTAGAGAAAATAGATTCACATGTGTGGATTGTGGATGATGATGCTGCTGATGATACTGCTGAGCCACGACGCCTGTAAATAAGGTGTGGGAGATGATTTTTATGCGACAAAGTTCATTGCATGGTCATGTTCATGTCATGTAGCTCATTTAGTACCAACAAGAATGCATATATGTATTTACAAACGACTGCTTTCATTTCATGAATTTCTGCCATGAGCTGATCCTCATCATCATCATCATCGGCATCGTGGTGGTAGTGGATAAATTTGGCTTCGGTTTTGGTTTTCGGTCTGTCAGTAGAAAACTGCATATGATGATGGTGAGTTGAGTACACTGACTGCTGCTGCGAGTGAGCCCATGTTTTTCTATCCTGTATTGCATATTATTATTATTATTATCTGCTCAAACCGTCTCTCTCTCTCTCTCCCTCATCGTATTGTTACTTTGTTACCACCACTGAAATCAACTGAGGAGGAGGTGGATGAGGATGAGGATGATGAGCTGTTGTTCATATTTCACTGTGCACAGTTAAGTCAGTCATGGTCGCAAAGTTGAAAACTACCAATTTACCTAAGGTACGCGCGGCGTATACAGCAGGTCCGCACGTCGTCGTATGAAAACTTCATACACAGTCAATAATCCATACAGTCAGTCAATACCATTTTTCTGATAATACAATACCACCACCCCAACTAGCCCGTGTGTAATACTCATGTTGTTATATTACGTCTTCTTGAGGTAGAGAAAAGAGAGAAACAAGGTAAAACAGAAAATGCAGCCAAGCTCATACTTACTACTTTACTTACTAGCAAAATTACAAAGCTTACTTTAATACACTACATTATGCATTTCTGCGATAATAATAATGACGAGGAGGAGGATGATGTTGTTTCTTCCATATTGCTATTGCGTTTTTGTATGGAATGGAAAAAAGAGAAAAATGAGTTGGTATGGTGATTACCTATGTACGTATGATGATGATGATGATGGTGGTGATGGTGAATTTACTCACTTTGCTTTTCGTATACTATCGTCGTCGTCGTACCTATAGTCAGTCATATTATTATTCTCAAACCAAGGAAAATTTTTTAGCTTTGCTTACATCCCATCGCATCTCTTTTGGCTGAATATTATGTTTTGCCGTTTCTTTGTAGAATGAGCAGGGGCAGCATGGGAACTGGGAACAGAAAACTAATAATAATGCCTGCTCCAATGTGTTTCTGCTAGAAGAAGAGTAAAGAATTCGATGGGTATAATATATATGGTTGGATGTATTACTTAATGATTTTTATGTATACACGGATCATCATCATCATCATCATCATAATATATGCGGAGTTCAGCAGCGGCAGCAGCAGCAGGGATGTATGTAAAACTTGTACAAACTAGCAAAAATTTTCATTGTTCCTCATTTTGCCACTTTTTCCTCTCTCTGATAAAGTCTGATATTGCTATTTACTCTGTACGTCGCGTCGTATTCGTGTACATCATCATAATATTGCAAACTTCGAAATGGGCGATGTAGCAGTAGTAGTAAAGCTAGGTACGTGGTTTGTAGATTTCTATGAAAAATCTTCGCATACATGCAGACTGGGTGAGAGAGACCCTTTTCCTCCTAGTTGATTACCGCATTGAGAGCAGAACTCAATACACAAGAATATTCGAGGAACGAGCACAAAATAATTAGAGTCAGGCAGTTGTACTAGTCGCAGGAGAACTGATGAGGATACTCTTTCTTTTGAATACCAAACAAATATGCTATGAGTTTTTAAATTTTTAGTTACATTTTGTAGATCCATTTTTACATACAAATTAAACTGACTACATCATGAGGAGTTGATTTGATTCGCCAAAGAGCGTAAAAAGGGATACATTTCAAAGGTGGTAAATCTCTGAGTTTTGTATGCAACCTATTATGTGTACGCATCACAATCACAAGAATTGCATAAAGCCATACAACATAAAGCTGACGAATGTGTGTGTGATAATGATCAAGCCGGTATCCTTGTAGGTATGCATGAGGCGTTTGCGTTTCATTGTCGAGAGCAGGTAAACATCCAGTTTTTTTCAATTTCTTCCACAACCAAAACTTTGTCATAATGTGTAAAATATCTCTAGTCGATACTATTACATATATACTACTGTTGAGAACGTAGAAGAAGTGCTACTGTTGTGTAACGGCGCGCAATGATTTGATGCCCTCTTGATGTAAATGGCGTGGAGCACAAAAATGGTGTTGGCGTTTCTTACGGCATGAAATGAGAGACACGGCAGTTATGAGATTTTCGCACAGAGATATTATTATTATTGTGTGTTCTCTCTTTCCTGCGGTCAGAAATACTTGAATAATGACATGAATGAGGTGAATGATGATTTGATGACATTATTTTGCATCTTGCGAGCGTTGTAATAATAATGATAATGATCTTATGCATGTCTCTTTATTTTCGTTGTTTGCCTTTTCCTGTTGGGTGGGAAATTTTACCCGGAGATTATATGTACATATATATACAGCACTACGTTCACGTTCTTGTCAGAGAGAAGAACACTTCTTGCTTTTCGGCAATTTGTTGGATGGACGGATGGATGCAATGATTCCTCTCATCCCAGCCAAATTGCTCTTTTTTCGCTGAGTGCGTTCTTTTCCAAAACTTCGACAGAGTCGTCGAAAGCAGGTGCGAGTGGGAAGGAAGCGTTGTAGATCAAGTAACCACCTTGTCCTTTAGCTCTCACTCTCTCTGGATTTTGTTGGATGATACATGTTTTTCGTTAAAACAGTTTTTTTCGTCGTGGGTTGATACGTTATTATGAAGTTATGATATCTCAATCTACCATCATAACAATTTTCGTGGAGAAAAAAATGCTCATTACCTGAAGAATGAGAAAACGGGTAATTTATTTGTTTTGTAAGTTGCGTAAAGTTTTATACAAGACATTATTACGGGGCAACATACCAGTTTACATGGATGAGAAGGAAATCAGCAAATTCAGTACAATGAGAATAATACTAGGTACACATGCTTTTGCAGGTAAATCAAAGTTTCCTATAGTTTTCCCACGATAAACGTTCTGAATGGATTTACGGGGTGTTGTTGGGAATTGGGAAAGAATATGATTTTCATGCAGAGTAGACAATAATATGCAATAACAGATTTGTATGCGTTTTAAATTTTCATGCAAGCTTCCACATTCAACATTATATCCACAGATAAGCACTAACTAATAAGAGCACGGAAAATTCTCAAAATCGGATAATGCGCATTTCTTGACAAAAAATCTCATTACACTAAAGTTGGAAGTTTGAATACTATACCTACATTCCTCAGTATCCAACGCGGTAATCTCAGCCAATTCATTCAATTTCTACATAACTTTCATTTCTTAAATCTAGATTTTCTACATCACGAGATGACGCATATTATAATTTTTAAGACAGTGCCAATGCCAATCCAGTCGGTGCGCAAACAGGAAGTGAGCATGAAGCAAAAAAAAGACGCTGTGATGTTGCGAATAATATGCTTAACAGCGGAATTACGTACAATGTTTAGACTTCATATGATGATTTAATGTATATGAGGTTAGCGATTGAGTTAAAGATTGCTAAAAGCATAACCTTCTCAGTTTTGTTGAGGGTTTTATCATTGAGCCCAATCTGGACAGGCACCATTGCGTTGTTGTCTGGCTGGACGAGCATTTAAAATGTGGCCGTCCGTCCTACCCTGCCGTGCTCTGTAATCCTACGAACGAACAGATGGAAAATTTGTGCAGATTACATATGCAAGAGAGAAATACCAAGTCAAGATTAAATATGATTTATGGGGTTTCAATGTTCAATTGTTTTTGAGTAAACGCTTCAGCAACAGAATTTCCTGCTAACACTGCATATTTATGAGAACTTATAATCAGATTTTAGTGGAGATTAGCGGATATTTTCAATGCGTTCATCCTGTTCTGATTAGTGATCAGTGGGATGGACGCCACATTTCCATGAAAAGGCGAATTAAAGATTTTTTAAAAAATCAATCGTTACTACATACGAGTCCTTTGCAATTGTGATTTTTGAGCAGAATTATTTAACCGCATGAAAAAAATATGTAGCACGTCACTACAATATGATGCTAACTGTATTTTTTTCACATTTGGAGTTTCGCAAATTTTGGTTGAACTTGGAACCTGATCACCATCTTGCATCTCATTTCGTCAAAATTTGTTTCAGACCATTGCCATGCCGGAAATGCAGAAAGATAAGAGATGCTTTGATACATAATATTGTATTTATTTAAGGTGAATTTCATTGCAGAAAAGTATCCATAATATGCATAATGAATGAGTATTTATAAAGCACGAAGCCAGCCTCATCATTGAAGAGAATGGCAGGTATGTAAATAAGCGTTTGCGCAATAAGGAGAGTGGAAGATTGAATGAATATGTTTTGAAAAACATTATTTCTTTAAAGATGTACATGGATGGAGATGCATGTTTCTGTGAATATCATGAATGATCATGATCCCCTTCCCCTACATTTGTGTCATTGTTTCAAGAGGTCCTCTGGTTTCTAAGTAATTGTTAGGGAATACTTTAAATTATATCCGATGATTGTGATACAGAGCGAACATTAATCATTGCATAACATACTTAAAAGCGCTAAGGCGCAAGCATGAAACGGGAAGTAAACCAAAATAACTTACTGTAAGGGTGACTTTTACGATAAACTGTTATAGTGTTGCAAACAATGCGAATGGTTATGAGCTAGGATGACTGACTATGAAAAAGGACTAGTATCCTACAAAGATTGGAGGGATTCGCATAAAGGATTTTGGAAGCTCAATCAAAAGATCGGAATTCGAAACACGCAACAACGAAAATACAGCCTTGAGTGAGAAATTACTTAAGATCCCCAGGTCGACTTTTGATATTTATATATGCTGAAAGCGTTCAGCTGCAACGCAATTTACATAAAAATTGCAAACGACATGCGACAACAAAACAAAATTTACCTTTAAAATGCTCCGTCGTGGTAGTTGTCAGGCTAGCTTAATGTGAGTTGAAGGGCAAGAGTACATTTCAATCTCAATCCTGACATTCATACGCTTCGCTACGTATTATGCAACTTTGCTGAATATAAATCGGCGGTCTTTTAAGTGGCCTACCTAACAATTTCCACACCTTTTACAAACATTTTGAATTACAGAAATGCTCATGACGAAATGAAAACGCAAATATCACCAACTAGGTAATTCATACGCGGTTTACCAATACTATTTGTAAAACAACTAAAATCGAAAAGAATGGCAATGGAAACAGGAAGAAGGTTCAGTATCATTAATCATTTGAATAGGTAATATTTATTTAATAATGATAATTATAAATTTCACGCAAATAAAGAAAAAGCAAATGAAAACTAATCCTGATATGCAATTTTAAAGCTGTTTTGCTTGGAGGTGGCAAAGGAAGCCAAGACGGGCAATTAAAGCATTTTTCAACTTAAAGCACACACGTTCGTGGTTAATTACGACTACTAATTTACTAGTCAAAACTAAACGTCCCAACCTTACACCATACCATACAAACCTAATTTTAAGAGGGAATCTTTCATTATCAACAACTGAGGGAGGTTATAGGTATATCCCCAAGAAGGGTTTCATTACGCATTGATTTACAATTGATTGATTGACAAATTTACAATATGCCATTTCGGTAAAACATTATTAGCGGTTGTAGGCTTGACAAACGACCGTTCATAATTCCAGTTTGTTCTTACATGTAAAAGTAATTTTCTCCGGATTATACATGGATACACTTCAAATCCAGTGGCACTATTACGATGAACTCGAAGTCAATTATTTAATTTCGTTAAAATTGGATAACTAGCCAGTTCGAATAAATGAGCAACCTTAAACTTACACTACACTACGCAGACTTTCTAGTATAAAAGTCAGGTTTCATAGTTTCATCGATTTCATCCTAATTCCTAACGCATCCGACGAACCGCTGCATTTAACTTAAACAAAAAGAGCGTGACAGTTAAGTTGCGAAAGCAATACGTAATACCTATTTAGCTTTGACAGAGAGTTAACGGCTATTTAACGGCAGATTTCGCCATCTTCAAACTGGCTCGCAGGTTTAGGTCCTTGAAGTCATGAAATCACGCACTTACACACACTCTACGTATAGCTCCAAACGCTACTAAAGCTTAATAAGCAATCAAAGAATATTTATGCCATATAGCGCACCTTTGTCATGACTTAATTTCCCGGATGAGTGATGGATGACGGATCCACCTAGACTGGCGAGAAATAGGATAGGATCGATAGGATAGCACGATGGAATATGGGTTCATTGAGAGTGGTTTTTAATTCCCACAGCAAATTCTTAGTACCTCTTTAATGCATTATGCAAATTGCACGCTGCTCCACATTGTACACTTTCAAGTAAATAAAGCAAACATTAATTTTTCCATTACAAAATTAACGGATTTGTTTATTTATCCTTAAACAACTGACTTTTTGCCATCATCCAGACAATGTGTTTCCTAAATATCATGCATTTTGAAACAACAATAAATACTATCAGTATGTATAATTTATGAATATTGGAACTAATGCTCTAAGATCATCTCAAGTCTGTATTCTCTAAAAAGGAACATCTATTATGCAGCGGTGCAGTAATATGGAATAGAAAACGAAAAACAAAAACAAAACAAAAAACACGAGTCACACGTTGTCTCTGACGACAACAATCAGAAAGTAGACCATTAAAGTCAGCTTGTACAAATTAAGAGCATATTGTTGGACAAAATATTATCATGAACTTAAGATTGATGCTAAACCATGGATTCTGGCATTTTTGTAAAAATAGTAAATAGTAACATTGCATATAAGTAAATAGAGTACTCTCTACAACTATTTAAATGATAATGCGAGAATGTTCAAGATCTTCATTGTATACAATATATGTATATATAATATATATATCAACTTAGCTAGTTGTCTAAACCAAGACCCTTAAAATGAACAAGCATTTATCGTAACAAATCCGAAAATACGATAATCATGGAAGAAGTGCGCACTTAACAATAATTACAATAAATATTATGTAGTATTATACTATGTATAGATATATATGATTAACTAGAAAATGTCAGAGATAAAATACAAAAACAGCATATCATTGCATCGTAATAGATAATTCTATTATTTAGATCAAAGCTTTGGCTTCATGAAAAAATGCACTCCTCCAGCACATTGGACTGACTACATTATACATTTAGTTTATGCTTACTGTCATATCATCATTTCATCATAATATAAAACATTTATTCGCTTAGGCTTGTAGACATAATTGTAATTTTTGTAATAGACACAAGTTGTGTTGCTTCTAATATTTCTGCTTCAAATTTGTATCTAGAGTTTGCAAATTGTTGCAAATAGGATGGCACGCGGCTTGTATATCAAGT
Source organism: Dicranocentrus wangi (assembly GCA_036850665.1). Taxonomy (NCBI): domain Eukaryota; kingdom Metazoa; phylum Arthropoda; class Collembola; order Entomobryomorpha; family Entomobryidae; genus Dicranocentrus; species Dicranocentrus wangi. The sequence continues at coordinate 15,471 of JAANSN010000161.1, read as the reverse complement.
ATAACCTATCTTGAACACTGTTGAATTTTTTCCTTTACCGTCATTGTTCTCCATATATGTCTTTGCACAAAGCCACTTTGAATATTCATACAGACAGAGTAACTCGTGTGGAATTTGACATTTCACAGGAATTATTTTTTACAATACACATAACAAGTGCAGCTTTCTGCAAGGACGCGGTGGTTGAACTGTGGTCATAAAAAGGAATCATCATTGAAAACATGATTTTGTTTTGTCCTACCACATTTAAAAGAATTCGTCCCTTAATAAAAAAAGAATAAAAAGATACTTATCATTATTGTTATTATTATTATTATTATTATTATGCTAATACAACATACACCATCTCCAAACCGTTTTTATTTACTGAGATAGCACAGGGATGTCACGAGCTGTTACTTCATTGGTAACATCTTCCATGACGAATGTACTTGACGCTTAAAACTTACGAACGAACTAATAAGTATATAACCTACGTAGCGTAGAAAATGTTTGGACATGTACAACAGGACAGGATAAACGAAAAGAAGCGTAGTAGTGAATTGTTTTTTAAACAACATCAACGTTAACAACAACCACAAAAACTGGTACAAAATGCTACCCTAACATTACCTGACTTTTATTCTTTTTTTACTATCATGAGTTCATTCTTGCATGATTTGTGAAGTGAAAGCCATTTAGGATCTTCGCAGTTACGCGCTAAATGCACGGCTCCTCTAAAGAGTTTGACAGTATAATGGAACCACGTTTTGTATGTACACGTACGTTACATGATGCCTAGCTTAAAGTACAGAAGTGCAGCAAGAAGACTTGACTAACTGTTTGTAAAAACGCAATGACCTACATCATTACCTACTACTTATTTGTATATAGAAGTGTTGAAGCTTTAAGAGAGTAAAGGAATGAGCATTGATCTGATTAGGATAACACTGACCGAAACAGTTTGAGTGTTTTTTTTTTGTATCAAGAAAGCCCGGCCGGACATTATAACTAATAGATTCACTGAGCCATACTGATCACACATTCTTTTCCTGATGATGGTCACAACAACGTCAGATTACATAGACTACGACTAAAAAAAGGATTTACAAGGTTTGTAGATATTCTCTTCACAGTCAATGTCCAGCGCTCCCGTTAGCAACGTGTAACTCAGCATATGTAATCAGGGCCCGGTAGACGAATTCATACTGTGCCTAGAATGAGCGTAAAATATCATTTGATGTAACGACCGCCGCCGGACCATATAAATTCTAACCGAACGTGACTGATGATTGAAAATGTACTTACAAAATTGCGGAACAGTCCTTGTCTTTGGGACCGAAGTTTGCGAACTATGCTGAATACGTCAACTCGAGATTCATTCATCATTTGCTGAGCTAAGATCGCTATCGCTACAAATATTGAGCTACGATCTGCTCCATTACTGAAAATTACAAAAATAAAACGTATTGCGATTAGAGCTGGTAAAAACTGAGGCGTTGACACTTTTGGATTTGGATTGAAAATGATTCCTGTGATTTCACCTACCTACAATGTACCACGGTAGGTCCACAACTTTTCTCCTTTCCCAGACTATCTTTGAACTTCAAAACTGTATCTATTAGCTCAACAATTCCACGATCGGATTGAGGAACTTCTCCCTCCCCCACTGGCCAACCGTTGTATTGGAATTGCGTTACGAGACATATGTTGTCGGATTTCGTATCCGTCACTGTAAATTCTCTCCTTAGATTAAACGGAAAGCTTTGACTCTGCATATATTTCACTTTAATATAGTCATGGCTGGTTTCCTGGTCTTTCTCTGGCCAATAGCGAGGGCACTGCTCATCGCCAGTTTCCGAAAGCATAACGACACTCCTCACGTTCTGTTCAACCATCATTCTCCAAAAGTCACCTACGGTATTGTCTAATGGGTCTTGAGCAATTATAAATTGCTCCGAATTGTCATAGCCCTATAACAACAAGAGTGCAAGAAATACAAACTCTGGAAATTTTAAATATATAAGTGTATATGACAATAACAAACATTGCTGAATGCGGGGCTTACTTCAATAAATGACGCATTGATGTATGTACAAACTTGCTTCGTTAAACTTGGCATTGGAGATAAAATCACGCGATTGCGGTCATAAGGAATCACATCTTCATGACGATTTCGAAGCTTGTTTTCGTCAGAAGATCCAATAGCAAACGGTTTCCTATCCTCTATCACTTGAGTTAGACGCTATAATGAATTAAATCAAATACATGAAGGGATTTTACAACTTTAAGCCATTCCACAAGGACAGCCATTCATTCATTTAGCTTCAAATTGTACCTCAAATTCTTCTTGCATTCGAGAAACCGTTTTCCCGTCTGGAACTACTTTTAGTTTGTCAATGTTACTTTTTAGATCTGAAACGGTTAGCTCCGTGTCGCCAAACTGAGCTACTTCCATTAAAGCCCGGTATATAAATATGTATTGTTTCTGTGGAAAACCCAGAAATAAAGCATTTATAATACATACTTCTTCCCCTCTTCAAACTTTGAAGCAAATGAAAAATCTGTATGAGACGAGGCCTACTCCTCTTACCTGAGACTGTACGAGGTAATTTCTTTGATGACGAAGGTCACAAATTGTGTTAAATATCGAGACCCGCTCTTCTTCTCGCAGTTCCTGTAGCATTGAATCTAATGCCACAAGAGTGCCAGTTCTTCCAACGCCAGCGCTACAATGCACCAGAATGGGTCCTTTGTCAGGTGAGTAAATTTCATTAAACCTTTTAATAAAGCGAAGAATTCCCACTGGGTACTCTGGGGCCATAAAGTCCTTCCACACTAAATAGTGATACTGGAGGACTTCTCTTTCTTCTTTCGGTGAATCGTCGTTGCTACTGCTTGGTCGATTCTTGCTCAGTTTGAGGTTACGCACCAAGAAGTCTAAAATTGGATTGAAACAGCATCAGTCAGATTATGTGCATGCATAACAAAACTCACGAGTTTAATCCTTTAAAAACATCGCCATGCTTTCTTATTTACCAGAGTAACGTAGTTCTGACGAGTGTGTGACAACAAAATCCGCATAATTTGTTGACCCTTCTGAAGGCCAGTACTTTGCACATTTAGTCTTATTATATTCTTCGACATTGGTTAACATCAGGATGACGTGAATCCGTTGCTCCCATATCATTCTCCACCAATCGTTAACAGTGGCATCCATCGGTCCTTGTGCGCAAATGAACTTTTTCCTTTCCTTGTAGCCGTAAACAACGTTGGCATTGATGTAGTCAGTGTTGCCATCCGCCGTTGACAGTTTAACACGAGTTTGGTCATACGCCTTAATATCAGGGTATCGGTTCTTGCCAACATTTGAGTCAGAGGCGTCAGCCGTTCTATCATTAAATCTATCTGGCAGTTTCTACATTTCACATTGACAAAAGGAAAAGGGAGTGTTGTTAGACCCGTATGCCAGCATAATAGGTTCTGAAAACTCCTTGTCATGAAACTGCAATAGAACTCGGACTAACCTCAAACTCTTGCTGAAATCCAAGTCCAGAGTCTTTGTGTCTATCAAGAAATGCGGAAACAAGATGATCCTTAGGAATGGGTGGTAAAATTGGAGGCTCATCAGTGGGAATTGGTTGTTGTCCTCTGAGTCGTCTACACCACTGTTGAAAGGAGTGTGACAAGCCGTATTCTTGGTCGCTTGGCTCCTTGCGTCTCCATCTCATGACGCACATTAGGGCAACGAGCACAACAACCAATGCAGCAATCAGACTTACAATAATTGCAACCCCAGGAAGTTGTACTGGCTCCGCAATTCGGACCGGTCGCAGAAGAGGGTAATACTTGCTTTGTGCTCGCATATGCTCATGTTTATCGTTTACAACTGCAAATCAATCGAGATCGCGCATTATTATAACTCAGCCAGAAAATGACGCCAAATGGAGTACGACGCCAAGATACGCGCACCTTGTCATATTATGTGAATGCATTTTTACACATTAGCGCCTCCATGCATGCACCATATCAATCAATCGACGAGTATCAAGTGCCCCTCCGTGTGATACTACATACATTATTTAAATGTAAATGAATATAATCCTACCGATAGCATCCAAATATGCCGTGTAGTGACTTTCAGGATCCAATGGTCCATCTTTTGGCATAATAAATTGAGTTTTCGCTAGTGAATCTCCCAATGAACCTGCATGTCGCTTACGATGTCTTTTTAGTTCATTGATTTGGTTGGAGGGGAAACTTGCTGAAGGCCGGTACGACCCTTCTGGTGTTTCCGAGAAAGTGTCGTAATGTGACCAACATTTCTGACAGGGTTTCTTCTCATCAGTAATGGATGAGCCATCGCCAATGAGTATGCTTTGACTATAGCGGTTCACAAATAAAGCAGAGAATTAGCCTGTGCGACTACAACACCAAACAATAAAAGCAAGAACAGACTCTAGTTTTGATCCATGATTTACCTTTTCGGATCCAGAATTTCTGCAATGTAGGCACCCCCACTGGAGCTGTTGTGAACAGTCTCATAGTCTTGTATTTTCCAGTCACTAGGTGCTTTCAAATTGCCGACTGTCTGATCTTTGCCGAGCTTTACAACCACTACGCGAATGCAACAAATGGTTCCATTCCGTTGAGAGATACTTGGCAAGGTCATCATGAACAAGATTGCTAGTTTCTTGTTCTGGACAGCCTTCCAGCTTCCCCTGTTAAGTGCTTCTGTGTCGGGAATCGTTGAAGGGGTAGAGCATGAGCCTTCTGCAGTAGCACCACATAGTCTCACTCGCGTTTTGGCGCATATGCTATTGGGAAAATTGGAAAAAATGCAATAAATGTCTTCAGTGGGCTGCCTTCACATGAGAAAACAGTGATTACTGCTGTTTCAGATATTTCGCTTACCTAACAAAGAGTCGCGTATTGGGAGGCTGTTTTGTGAACTCAACCCGTTTCGGCTGTGTTGCCAATACAGCCTTAGTGACAGGGCCTGCAAACTCATTTTTTGCCCTACCATGCTCGTCAAGGAACGTTGCGTTACCAGATATGGAAACGGCGTATTCGGATATCATTCCTTGAGGGTCTGCTGGGTCATCCCAACTGGCGGCCACTTTTGCTTCATGAGTTCGTTCATCAAAGTGACATTCGACAATTAAATTGCGAGGAGCGCTTGATGTGCCATCCATTGTTGTGCCATTCACTACAACAGAAAAAGGGTCGCATCGTTTTGTGTATTCGGAGCATGCTGCAACCTGCAAATCAATTTTATCAACATGAATTTTAAACAAAAATTAATGTTGAGTTTCCGTGTAAAAATCGCGTACACAATATATTAATTAATAGTGGAATATTTTCTAAAATGTACCTGGAAACTGTATTCCCATCCAGACCTGAGACTTTCTACAAGAACTTCTGGGTTTTCGCCGGGTTTCAAAAATGTATCTACCCTGCCATTCCTGCCACGCACAGACACATTGTAGTAGTGATAGTATTCTGTAAGATTTGGCAAAATACTCCACCCTAAAGTGACAGTTCTAGACGTTGATCCTTTGAAAAGAACCACGGGTATAAAAAGAGGACCTGATGACACAAACGAAATTATATATGAGACCCTTAATTCAACAATCAGAATTGGAAATCAACTTAAGACCAATTTTTATGCGATGTCTTACTGTCTTCCAGTGTCCTTATTCCGACTATTTTCTTGTCTTCCGTTGTCCCAATTTGATTTGTGGCGACAATTGTGAAATTTTCATACAGTGTTGAAGGTGTCAACATACTTACCAACTGACTTGTCGCCGAAAGACTAAGATTAAGCACGGTTTCGTTAATACCGTTGGTTAAGTACTAGAAGATTCAGCAAAGCATTTGTTATTATTATTATTATTGTCCAGTTTCTGCGTAAATCCATAGTAAAGGTAATTCAATATAAACGTCTTACCACAAGTTTCAAGGACGTAATGTTTGAATTTCCATCATGCATAGTCCAATTTACAAATATTTCAGAGGTACTGACAGTTTTAACAATGTCAATTTTTAGCTGAGGTTTACCTGCAAGGTAAAATATAAGGACCAAAACATTATAGCATAAATAAGGGAAACTCAGTTTCTCTATTTTTCCAATAAAAGATTTCTTTCGCTTTACCCTTGACAACAAGTACAGTTTTATTGTGGATTAGCGTCGAGCCATTATCGACGCTACAATAATAGTCTCCGTGTTGGTGAATATTGACATTTCGCAGCCAAAGTTTTGAAGTGAACTCCGTGTCACTCTGCAGTTCTTCCGTAATTCCAATAGTGGTATCATTTTGCAATTCGGCATTTGAGGGGCTGCCGAATGACCAGCGGATATGATTTGGAACTGGATATCCGGTGACCTTACAAGTTAAACTTGTATCACTGGTTTCGTTCACTTCAGCGTTCTTCTCGCTCTTCAGCTTTGGTTTGACTGAAATATGCATATATTTCAAAGCACAGGAAAATTATGTAACAACCAAAAAAATGCAAAACAATCTTTCCTAAAATGTACGTGTAAATAATTAGAAAGCAGCAGCAACCCCAACCCCACAATTGAGACGCCAACTTACCTTTGAATGTAAGATTGTAGGTACTTATGCGCACATGGTGGCCATCCGGGTTTGCATTACAAACGTACTTTCCAATGTCTCCCGCAGTCAACTGTTTAAAAATGAGGGTGGTCTCTTTAAAATCCTCTTGGTCCGTCGATTTCACCAGATGCCCTGTAATGTTTACAGGTTCCTCATTCGGAGCCTTAACAACCGACCACCACAACTCATTAACGGTGAAATTGGCCCGGCACGACACCTCCAAATGCTGCTCCTCAGCTTTCGTTCCATTTTGAGTAATGACAAGGTTATGGGGAGAGTTGCTTGCTGTACACACCCAAGTAACAAGCATTGTCATAATATTAAACACCTCCGCCAACGTGAATCCGAAAAAAATACTTAAGTATGCACAACAATTTATTTACAGCCTTTTCAAATCTCAACATACCTGCTGGCACGGCCAAGAAACAGATACCAGTGAGCACGAGAACAACCCAGCCGTGGAGTATGTGGTTCACGAACGTTGCTCGAAGCCGTTTCCCCTCCGTCGCCTTCTCTTGAATGTCTTCTCCCGGTGCAGTGGAATGTTTGAGCATTGTCGACACTCGCGTTTTATATACCTTTTTCCTACAAATTCACGATAAACTTCTTGAAATCCTCTTTTGGAACCTGACTGACGACGTCACGTATACAACAACTCTCTCTACTACTACTAATCCTAAACATCCAGTGTGCCACTCTCATTTGCAAAACACATATTTTCCCCAAATCCCTTATTATTAATTCAGTCGACGGCGGAGGTAAGGTAGGCAGCAAAAAAATGTCTTCCCAATTCACTCTCACTACTGCTGGAGTACAGTTTTGGAATTTTTGGAATGACTCAACAAAACAGTTTCTTGTATCAACAGTTACAACAATACAATTTCTATACTGAATTATATTCAATATTATTAAATTCTAATAAAAACTACCCACTAAATACATTACATAAGGTCTCCTAGTCAGTTCCTTTTATTTTATTTATTTATTTTTTTTTTGGCGTGATCAAACTTTGTCATTTGTGTCCAGAGAAAAATGGCAGCGTCGCGTACAAAGTTGAATAATAATTATATTAAATATATTTTTATATCGCCTCTCTGCCTCCTGCCCAGCCGAATTTACAAGGAAAGACGAATGATGAATGCAGTACGTAAACGTTACAATAATCTAAAACACGACAACGACACTCCTCTCCTCCGTCTAAACTGCAAATTGACAATCGTGTGGTCAACCGCAACTTAAAGTAAAACACTACGTGTGCTTGCCTTTTGTCATCCTATCTAAAAAGGGATTTGATGATGAGACAACTATAATATCATAGCAATATTATAAACAACCTTATATATTTTTTTCAACTTCTTTCTAGCATTGCGAAGCGCTCAAGAATAAATTCATAACCAATAATAATAATATTCCGTCCGAGTGACTTGATGATATATATAAAGCTGACAGTCGTAGTTTTATTTAAAAACTTATATCCCTATAATTAATCATAATGCATGCAACATTGCTGACGTTTGCCGTTGTCTTCTTGCTTGATTGAGCATACACACACGCTAAAAAATCTCTCCATAATATATTTTATATACTTATAATATCGTGTTTCCGCTAACACGCTGACCGACGCGACCTGACTGATATAATATATATCAAACTACTCCACGTCATATAATAAAAACCACTGACGCCAGGCAACTCGCATAGAAAAAGAAAGAAACCCTTTTCTTATAGCTCAGTAATATCGTATAATAATCTAGTCCTAGTCCTAATAATATTTTTTTGAACTAGAATTTCCACTTGTCAATTCGGAATGAGAGGAACCAACAAAGACAGCTCCATCATCATCATAGTCATATCATCAGCTCCATGATGTCACAATTTTTCAATCTTTCTGCACAGGAACACCTTGCAAATTGTCCAGCTTGACGAATTACCTATGTCTTTAAAAAATGTGTCAAACTTTTCACACTGACCGCCGCACTACTGACGAATAAAATAAAAAAATTTCCCCGTCCCTTCCCACTCCAAATGTCAACTGTCTGATTTACTCCATACACCAAAGCACTCCACACACAAATCAAATCAAAGTGGTCATCACGCACTCACTCCAAAAGTCACAACCGACCGACACCTTCACCTTTGCCCGCCGCTGACAACACTCCCATGATGTGTGTGTGTCCCGTTTCACCAGCTCTCTGGGTTCCTATTACTCCCCCCTCAAGTGTCCCCCCCCCTTTGAAAAAAATTTTTTTTGACAGTTTGTGACAGTTTATATTTTTTCCTTGTTCCTTCTTTCCTCCAACTCTCTCTCTCTCTCTCTCTCTCTCTTCCGCTCTGTCTGCCTCTTTTCTGTTGTCAACTTGGAGAGCTACGCCCGGGAGAACCGATACGGCAAAAAAGTTGTATTACAAATGATGATGTTGATGTTGATAGTGGTGATGGTCCTCCAAGTTGTATGATCAAGTCAAAGTCGTCGGTGGTAGCAGTCGTACAACTACTACTACTACTGGCACTGGTACTGGTACTGGTAGGCAGGCTGCTGCACTCCTCGCCTTTCCGTCTGTATATCATTAGAAGACGAACTAGGAGAACCTGGTGTGGAGGAGCATCAGAGGAGCCCCACTCAACAAAATCCCTTCTTTTCTTTTTGAATAGGCAGGCTCAGAAACTCACATCAGCAGAATAGCGAAAGGAGGAGTAAAATAACAGGAAGCGGAGATGGAGTAGACGTCGTCGTCGTCGTCTCGGACAGAGTAGAAGACGAGACCTAGGGAGAAAATAGAGAGAAAAGATATAGTCTTGGCTTCTTATATACTACTTACTTACTTGCTCTCTCCACTCCACACACACACACACACACAACAACACAGTCAACTTCTCTCTCTCAATCCGATGCAATGCAATGATACGGATACCACCTAAAAACCTATAACATCATTCATATATAACATACACACAAACTTGAAGACACGATACCCTCCTGATGTTTTATAATGCCAGAGAGTCTCGCAATAGTAGGAGTATTCGTATTCGTGTAGTAGTCATGGTTTTTAGTTTTAGATGCAGAAAAGAAAAACTCGAGAAAAAGTATAAATGAATGTTCTGTTCCTCTATTTCCCGTATACCCCCAACTATCAAGTAAGTAAGCATGCAATCATATATATATTCACACACTCTTCTTCTTCTGCCTCCGCTGTGTCTCACTCTCCATCAACATCATCATCATCATCGTATCGTATAAGTATCACATCTGTTGTGCTCCCTCCGTCCGCGTCGTCCTGCCACACTCGCTATACGTAAAAGTAATAGTAACGTAGTAGTAGTAAACGTGAAACACCGAAAATGTGTGTGTGTGTGTGTGTGTGTGTGTAGAGGGTAGAGAAATGTATAATATATTATGGAATGGGCTACACAACAGTACACACACAAAAGAACAGAGCCAAGCAGATGAAACAGTTTTCCCAACACCTTAATACTACTACCGCTGCTCCTCCAAACTTATTAGAATGGAGTTGATGATATGGGTATAGAGATGATGGTATGCTTTTATGTTTGTCTGTCTGTCTGTTGTCAAAAATGTTATTAGCTCCTTCCTATAATATTCCTGTGAAAGTAGCGAGAGCCGTTTTGGAAAATTTAGGCTTAAACTTGCAAAAAAATTGGCATTGGCTCATTTATAATGGTATGGTAATGTAATAATGAGTCAGGAAGAGCATGGTATACATATCATCATCATGACGAGTGACGTGATGACGAGATAAAGTAAGCTTGTTGTGCTTTTGAAATTTTTAAAGGTTTCTTCAGAAAAGCAGGAAATGGGAAGAAAATTTGTTTTAATTTGTCAGTTTTTATTTTGTGGAGGAGGGAGCGAGAGGAGGGTGTCAAATTCGGGGGCCTTTTTTGTCTTATCCGCGAAACATGGGTTTATTATTCCTATTATTACAACTCCAAATCTTGCTAATGTGTAGTAGACTTGTTACACAGGATTATGAACAGGGAGAAGGAATGGACTGACTCGGTCGGTCGTCGGTTCCTTGGCTCCCACAACACCAAACTTCCGTGTGCAAGTGCACCAGGCAGGCAGAGCAGTGCAGGCAGAGTGCAATGCAAAATGTATACGAATTGGATTGGATATACTTATGACTTATATACACAATATTTGATATTATTATTATTATTATTATTATGTTTTTTTTCCGTTTCCATGCTTTGCTTTGTTCAATGATGGGGAGAGCACTCCGCTCGGCGCTCCGGTGGTGATAACATGATATGGGAGTCACAGTCACAACTTTCATTATATACTGGAGAAAATATATATAGTTTCTGGGGGGATATGCATGGATACCGGGTGTTGATCGGATTTTTGTCTTGGCATTGGTACGTAGGTAGAGATCCTTTCTCTCTCTCTCTCTCTCTCTCTCTCTCTCTCTTTGTGGCTCTCTAAAGTAGGATTTCTTGCCGGGGGATAGCGATGATCAACACTGTTCCTCCTCCAGTGTTGTGGAGTGGGGGGACATAAGACGGGAGTAGTAGTGTGGTAGGTATATGACGCCGCGCCGGCCGACTGTGGAACATACCTGTCATCGATTCAGGGTGGAAAGGAATTGATGCCAAAAATGGTATATTATAAAAAAAGAATGTGTATGGGAAGCCGGCATGCAAAAAATGACCGAGTCGACCGGTGACGTGATGATAATACGACCTAATGTTTTTTTGCCCCGAGATGTATGCAACAATGTGATCATGTTTTATTAACAAAATTCCTGGTAAAGATAATTAAACACTTTTTTTTAATAAAAAAAGGAGGGTTTAATGCTAAAGCACCTTGGGTTTGTTGGAAATATTGGGAAATGGGCTGTCTCTCTCTGGTTTTTGTTTTTTGGGCTAATGATGATGATGATGATGGATTCCTGAGGAGTACGCGGAAAATGATGATAAAGTGTGCATGATGGGTAATTACGTGCTAGTTGGTATAACGTAAATAAATAAATAAACGTACTAGTTGGAAAGTTGGGAGTCTGCCAATAGTAATGATAATGATTTATCAGAGGATGTGTGAATGTATTTTTTGTACCATGAGCAACAATGGCAATGTGAGCTCACAGAGAGAGAGAGAGTGATATGGAACATGAAATGTTTTTTCTCATTTTAATAAAATATTGTGGGGAGTTGTACTAAATATAGCTCTCGCTCAATGAACAAAAAACTGCAATATTGATGCATATATATGTGCAGGGAGGGATGAATGATAGAGGAGGAATAATAAATTGTGCAAAAAAAAACAAATCGCAACATGCCTCTTTACCCGACTAAATTTGAGCGAGCATACAATATAAATGTGCTCACAAACAACTCTTGGCGAATTAAAATACTACCAACTTGTGAATGATTAATGCACTGCACATGTATGTCCTTCAGAGAGTTCAGCAAATAAAAAGGTATTCCCTCCCAAGTAAGTAGTAAAAAATAGCAAAAAAAAACGTAAATAGATATTGGAGTGTGATTACTCTGATTACAGAGAGTAGTAGTTGTCGTAAAGTAGCCTAGTAAATATAGATATACGACGACGACGGGCTGGTTTAGCAATACAGACTAGATGACACCTGCCTGCCTGACAAAACACAATCCACATTTAGAACTGTCAATTTTGTGCCGTTTACTTTGTGATGATGATGATGATGATGGTGAGAGCAACGACAGGGAACACAAACCCGCCAGATGTATACATTGGAATAAAACGGTTATCTACGCTATCTCTCTCTCTCTCTCTCTTTTGTGTGCAATCTGGAACAAAAGCCTGAAAAAAAAACACGTTGTTTCTTTTTTTCGTACTAAAACTAATTAAACCGATATAGGTATATACAAATGCGGCCAGCCAGCCAGGAGTGTTGTGATGTGATACCATAAATGTTCACATATGTCATGGCTAACCCTACTATTTAAACCCTTTCCTAATATTTAATCCTTTAAAACATTTTTTCGCTAACTCAAACGCCCAATCCAATCACACAATTATTCGTTTAATAAATGTTCCGAAAGTTCAGCTCGTATAAAAAATGCTTCTTGTTTTTGTGTGCTCAACCGTCAATCACTCTATATATATATGCGCAGTTAAGTAAACACAATAGTATTTCCATGAAATTATCAGTATCACCATTTATCTCTCAAACTGATTTCACCACAATATAGTATATTTGTCAATGTGTTATTATTATTATTATTATTATGAATTGCCAGGAGGAGGAGCAGCCAAGTTAAATGTCATCATCATCATGATCATACCCTCATTAACTGTAAGTTCTTCCACCGAGTCGGAAGTTAGGATAAGAAACCATGCCTTTTTTGTTTCACGGAGGTTGATGATGATGACAACTCCTCTATATTGTTGCATCTGCTGCACCAGTTGCCAGTGTCTACTAATCCCAACAATGGGATGAGGATGACAATGACATTTGCAAAACGCATGCAAATCCTCAGTTTCAATAATATATAATGCGTTTTTTGGTTGACACCGGTTCGGGTTGACACTCCCAAACCAAATTCCCATGCAAAAAAAAATTCTAATTGTCCTTGCTTACCCCACTAATTAGGAGATATATATATCCTCAAGTAGCAAGTAGTCGTCGTCGTCGTCACCGCAGCGTCACAATGTCTTTTGTCTTGGTCATCACCACCATGACCAAATGTCAAAGTCAAAATTAAACTTTTTTTTTGAAAAAAAAACACGAGGATGCTAAACAATGAACTCTTTTGGTTTCCTGTATATCAACAGCTAAAACTGTGCACTCCGCCTTGCTGATTCACACACCACTTACTTATATTTGTTTGTGTCCGTTTTCAATATAATATGTATTCGCACTTCTCTCTCCCTTATTTCCACAATCCTGCTGCTGCACACCAACTTTTCTTACACATTTTTCACTCCTTCTTCTCTCTCTCTCGTAGTAGTACTTACTTACTACACACACTTAATACTTTACAATAATCAGTTACTACAAAACTCTTGTATCACCATATCACCATCAGAGTATCATGACATTGCATCGGCTTTAATGTGTATCCTTTCCGTCTGTTCGATGTTCTTCTGATCTGCTGATATATACGTAACACAACAGCCACTTACTTTATATACGAACGAATGAAACCAACTTGCATTCGCCCGTATATATTATTCCTGTTTTTTACCACAAGGAGAAGAAGAAAAAAAAGTATGAAAAAAAATCAACGAATTGTGGGCTTCTTCTAGCGAGTATGTATATAGAGTAGTGACGAGAAGAGATAGAGGAAAAAAGGGTTTTTTTTTCTCGATAATTTTTCGGCTTTGCAATGCATGCAACAACAACAAACACGCTCTTGCTTATTTTACTTACTTACTTACTTACTTTACTCACTCTTGTGCATCAGCTCTGCTAACTTTACTCATTTCATTTAGGATTTTTTATTTAGGCATATATCTTCACTGTTTTTGTTAAGATAACAACATGCATATATGTGATGAATGTGATGATGGTAAGAGGTTATATAGCGGTGGCGGCGGGGTGCTAAAACTAAAACTATATACGAAGAGTTTCTCGCTTTTTTTGGACGTTCGTTTGTACACACTCACTACGTACGTATATTTGTGATGTTGATGTGGATATAAAGTTTTATATATGAGTTATTATGAGTGGATGGGATGGGATAACCATTAGAGAGAAGAGGAAGAAGAAAGAGAGCTCCTTTCTTTATTGCCATATGCATGTGCCATTGCCATATATATATGTATATACAGTGTATTTAAATTTAACGTTATGAATTGTTCACCTATAAGATGATGCAGTTAGAACTGTTGTTTGGAGAAGAAGAACAAGAAAAAAAAAGAATTACGAACAAGTAATCATATAATAATATAAAAATGTGTACAAGAAGCAGAGCATTATTGCAATGTTGCTTTCATCATGAGGATGATGATGATGAATGCACAGGAGCAGCAGCAACAGCAGAATTATATTACACAAGGATAGCTATATAACATGTTCAATTTTTTCGTTTTCATTTTGACTAAACTCAGGCAAACACTCATTCGTCAGAAAGGATAAGGAAAGGAGACCAAGAAGAGAGCCAGCCTAGAGAGTTTGAGTTCTGGGCTTTGCATTCTTCTACACACACACAAACACAATATTATTCAAAAGACAAAATGTACGTACAAATACGGGGTGGATGGATGGATGGATGTGGATAATGGAAATCCAAAATCCAACTTTTACACATAATATTCGTATTTCTCGTCTATGCTGTCATATAAACTGTTGTCTGGCTGGGTCTCAGTGACGGCCCAGTGCCACTTACTTAAAGTCAACTGGCACTTGAGAAACACCAAGAGCGAGAAAAGTTGTTGACTGAAGCTCGAAGAGTGTCTTTGCATGCTGTGGCGTGCGTACATATATGAGCTAAATGAAGAGGACGGACGGGAGAACTGAGAAAAGTTTGGTGGATTTAGCAATTACACGGTGCAGATGTCAGATTTGTATATTGTAATAATATAATGTAGTACGAGTGTAAAACTGGGGATTTAATCCTCTATATATTTTTGGCTATTTGTGGTACGCACAATGATGCTGATAAGGAAAGTTTCTGAGGTGTGGTGGCGCTGGCCCTCAGACAAAACAAATATCGAATATTCATTTCATAAGATTATGAATAGCATTCATTTTCTGTAAAACTCATATGCGACCCTAATACTTTTAACTTTTAAACCTGCTTGTATTGGCAAAAATGAAATTAAAAAACTTGCATTTGACTAACTTATGTGTGCAGAACAAAAGTTTCGCAATTGTGTTAGTTAGTGGGAGTATCCACACTTCGTTAAATAAGTAGATCGCTAGGTACCGTAAAATCT